>VUQR01002707.1:26883-42603 GCA_015108515.1 Hemichromis elongatus
GCCCCCCCCCCCATCCCATGTGCTTGCATGGCTCCTAATGAGGGAAGGGAAACGTCTCCTAGGTCTGGACCAGGGCTGAGCTCCTGGACAGTGTAAGGTGCAACCTGGTGGTTCTGGATGGGCAGAATCATAAAGTCCCAGATGGACCAGGAGCAATCAATGGTATCAATTCTCTCCTAAAATCTACTCCATGCTCTTAACACTGTGCTGGGAGACAATGGCACATATTGATGTGCCACCCTGGATGAGTTGAAGTACCTGTGCAACCTCTGTAGGGTCCAGGTATTGCCTCATACTAGCACTTGTGACACTGACACAAATCAAATGGAAAACTATTAAAAAATAACAGCCGGGAAAGAAGAGGAGAGACAATAAATGTACCTTTAAAACCTGTAAAAGAATCCCTGTTGTGGAGGTTGTTGGAGGTTGATGTTTAATCGACTTGACGCTGTACTCTGATTAAAAAGTGTTCCAGCTTATTCTTCTGGCTGTATTTTTCCTGTGTGCTCGAAGAAAGCTCCTAAAGAAACCATAGTAACAACTTCTATGCTCAACGCTTCTATCCATCACCATGGAGGTGATCCAACATGTGCCAAAAAGATAAGATATATGCTGAAGAAAATGAATGCAGAATGTCCCAATGTTCTAATTAAAGTTACAAGTCATAACACATGCAAACTAACAAGCTGATCGTCAGGTAAGCAAAGAACTCGCTAACTTAAAGGCAGAGACACGCTTGAGGGGAGTTCCAATGTGGTGAACTTTACATTGTTGTTCAGGAAACAGGAACGGATCGAAAGGTTAAAACAAAACAAAAAAACACCCAGGCTCACAGTCCGGAAAAGCTGGTGCATTTCTTACGGTCGCTGATGTAAATTTATCAAGAGACTTGTTGCTTCCCTCTGGAGCACATGATCTGAGCTGTCGGGCCTCGTACACACAGCTGAAAATGTGTTTTGTGAAATCCCCCAGTACTATAAATTGCCACGAGTTGTCCTGCCCCATGTTCGTCCCTCTGGGCCGCCATATTATACGATAAATTACGCAGGGAGGCCCTGCAAATAAGGTCGGCTGTGGCCTTTGGGAAAACTGGAAGCACACAGATACCCTTAGGAAAATACTTTGTCGGCTCCTTATTCGTTTTTTGCGGCGCTATTTTCCTTATAATTTAATATCCATTTGGAGAGTTTCCGTTCTTGGGGCTGTGGATACAACAACTTCAGTAATGTAGTTACTGCCCTAACTAAGAACAGAAAACATGTCTCGTGACATTTGGCCCTCCATAGCAAAAAAAGCACAAAGAATAATGACTACAAGCTGTAAAGCTCATTGTGACAAAGGGCACGAGATGGTGCGGTAACATTTAATGAAATGAGGAAAACAATCCCAAGCTGTGCTTTTAATTTCAGTTACATTTTATAAACTAAAGGTCCTTACCTTAGGTGTGGATGAGTGCAGGTAATCCAGGTCTGTGCTACAGGTGCTACCGTGGAGAGCGATCATGGATGCTTGGAAAGTGTCATCCTCTATCCCGGAGTATGAGTGATCTAACATCTTTTCATCAGGCAGGTCTGCATCACTGGTATCAATCTGTCGTAATGGATCAAAATATAAACAGCTCAGCCACCTATTAAGAATCACTAATCACGCTATTGTAGGAATGTAATGCAAGTCAATCAGAATTGATGTAACTACACAATATGGCTTAAAAACGCCCTCAATCGTCTTCATGTATCTATTAGAATACCATTCATATAAGCTAACTGTTGCATGATTACAAGAATGGCACACTTCAAAATTATGAGAAGGAAGCAAAAGTATAATTTGTGTTTCCCTTTTCATGAGCTGTGATTGATTCATTTTTTTTTTTTTTAGTTTTCCCAGAAGCTAACTAACCAATGCAGGCTCTGCTCGGTAAAGGATGCCCTCAGTCAGTCCTTCTTCCTCTCCTTCTTCAACCAAAATACTGTTGAAGTCAAATGATTGGATGGTGGGTGATGAAGTTATTTCCTGCTCACCATATGGGTGTGGAGAGTGGGAATATCCACATATTCCCTAAGAAAGTGGAGACATTCTTTCAAAAACCTAGAGCAAATAAATTAATATGGAATGAAGATGGAAAGCGATGTTACATTTTTCGAGGATGCTGTTATTTAACGATAGAGTTCGATCATCTCGACAAACCGCTCAAAAGGACACGTTCTGAATTTCAGGTGTTTTTCACATGCATTCTTTGGAAAACAAAAAAAAAAAATTGCAATTTATTTTTTGGGTAGCGTGCACCATAGAAATGTATGAAAACCAAGATGGAATATTGCAGGATTACACTAGTAAGACTCAATTTTGAGAGGCAACACAACAAAATACTTCTCAGAAGTCCATTCCACGTCCTGCAGCAGAGCAGGATAACTCCACAGAGGCTTCCAACAGCTCTGTAATCCAGCTAACCCTGGCAGCCCAGAGGTCTCGCTGAGTAATCCGATGGCAGATTCAATACAAGAGAATTGCGGCTCTACAGCTGAAAGAATGCAAGCTGTTTTTGCAAGGAGAGAAACGTCCTGTACAAGGAGCACAGCTGCCTGGAGCAATGAATGTGCCGTTGGACGGACCTACTATCTTAACAGGTGCCCTTGTGTGTTTAAATGTACAAGAGGGGATGTGCTACTGGAGAATTCGATAACATAATAATATAAAACAAAGGGTCCAGGGCATTTTAGGCCGGTCACCTCCCCTGAAAGAACAGTGGGTGGAATGCTAAACCATGCAGCCTACCTCCACACTGTTTCCTGCATGAAAAATTCAAGACCTTGTAAGCTGAGTCGTCATGACTGGAGACTAAGTTGTGTGATATATAGACTGCTGGATTTAAAACCCTGCATACGTAGAGGGACAGATTCCTCACAAATACAGAAAATTCACGAAAGCGCAAAGTAAATCTCAGCAACCCTGGCAGGTACACGTACATCTAATACTAAAAACACACAAGCCACATTTGAAATTTGATTTTCAAAGCGATTTAAAGTAGAGGGGGAAAAAAATGAAAAAACACTTTCTAATAATAATTCTTACAGGCAGTGGTTTGGCGACTCCGATCTGGACCTTGCCAAGCTTGGCCCCCTTAAGGGCCTGGACAGCATCCTCAAGGCTGGCGTTCTCCAGGTTGGTAGTATTAACATACATGAGTCGGTCTCCTGGCAACAGCCTGCCATCCTTCTCTGCGACGCCATTGGGAACCAGAGAGCGAATCACAATCACCGTTTTGGCCGGGTCCAGTGGGTCCTGTGGTGATGTTAGGCCAGCAAAAGTCAATGAGTAAATTATCCCAGCCTTATATGGGATCACATCGAAATTAGCTCATTTTGTTAACCACCAAAACACAAACGCACGCACACGTTGGATATTCATATCTTGTGGGGACATGTAATTGACGTAATGCTTTCCCTGGCCCCTTACTCTAACCCTAACCATGAAAAATGAATGCCTAACCCTGACCATACTGAAACCACATTTTGTGTCTCAAAAATGCCTCTAAACTTGAGGGGACCGGGATTCTGGTCCCCATAATCCTGGTCCCCACAAATAAACTTCCAATTTTTGGTCCCCACAAAGATATGAATACACACACACCCAAACACACACACACACACACTACTGAGCTTTTTACATCTATTAAAATTAGCCCACATTGTGAATGTCGCCATGTTTAAATATCCTATAAGACTGAAATACACACAATGTAGACACAGTTAAAAACCTAAAGAAAATTGATCATCTAAACATGTTAACTAAAGATCTTTTACCTTAATATTGACATTTGTTACATTTCCATTACACCCTAGAACATGATCCCACCTGGTAATCCAAAATGCTGAATCCCAATCCCCCTTCTCCTTTTTCGAGCTCGATATTCTGGATCTCCAACTCCCACATAGCCAAAGGGGATCCTATCGCCTCCTCGCTCACGTTGCCCTGCGTCGCCGCTATTGTGTTCACTTCTGAGTCTTCGGCGACCACTACACTGCTGAGGTCTATTTGATTCTGCACAGAAAGGAAAAGCCCAAAATCACTATGTAACCCCATGCCTTCGTCGCTTTGACTCTCAACCCATAGGCTGCTCCCCTCTAGTTCTGTTTCTGGCTCAGGTTTCTGGCAGCAGATGAAAGGGAAATATCTTTGGGATGCTCGGGCCTTAGTACATTATCACAGATAAGGCCAGAGAGATGAAAACCCCCTTACCCAAAGGAAAGCTGCTTTTGATGTCTCATATCTCTAGCAAATGTTGCTGGCTACTGCTGAGGTATTGCTAGAATTGGTCTTAATAAACACTCAGCCTTCCCTGCTTATCACTAAGTCTTAATCCATCATGGCTGGCAGTGTGGAAACCTGATAGAGCAATTGACAGCAAGCTAATAATAGTTGATGGAGTTAGAACAGAGAAGGAAGACTTAAAGAGTATCATTCTCAAATTGCTTTATGTGCACAGGCAGGAAAAACATGCTTTATGATGTGGTAGTGCATTCAAAAATAGGCCTGCAAATGCATCGTCTGCTACAGTACTTTCTTAGTAATATACACCGGACACCTATTATCTGAGTGTTAACACAGATATCTAACCAGCCAATCACACTGCAGAAACTCAGTGGATTTAGACATCAGAACCTTGCACCTTGTTGAATTTGTGCCAGGATGACATAAAGCAGCTCTGCAGGCAAAAGGAGGTCCGACCCAGTACTAACAAGGTGTCTTGTACCATTTTACTTGGATGTTTCTTGTGTTCAAAACAAGCAAGTATTAAACTGACTGCAGCATGATGAGCTGCCGGTACCTTTAATTTAGATGTTGTGGACAAAGCCTCTGATTCTCTCTGCTCAGCATCCACCTCAGTCTGAAGGTCGGGGGCCGGCCTGCAGCATGTCACGTACACGCGGAGAGGAAGCTCCTTCAAGATTCTCACTACTTCTTTGTGGCTCTCGCCAATTAAGGAAATGCCATTGACCTAAGAAAGGAAAGGTTAGTCTCAGTGTAACACTTAAAACCAATCATAATATGAGTTTAAACTCAGGACCAAGTGGTTACAGTACATATCACATGGGACAGTGCCTCTCAGCAGCGGAGCCTTAGCTAAATGGATCTCTGCTGCAGATCATTGTCGACATTTTCTTCCTATTCCTCCTAAAAAGAAGGCACAATGCCAACGAATAATTTTAGTAATCCCAAGAAGCACTTCTTGTATTTATTTATTTATTTAATCTATGTGTGGGAAGTGGAAAAAAGTTGTAAACTCAGTGCTGACACCTTTTCAACCTAAGTTAGCAGTTCTCAAACTTCTTTTGGCACCTGAGCCGTACTCAAAAGCAGAGAGGGGATCGTTAACCACACGAATGAATCCAGTTCATTTTTAAAAAAGCTCAACGTGGCTGCAGTACCAAGTCCCTGTTTATTTTCTCCAGCTAAATCGCATTCATTTAACATCGATTCACCCCATATTTTCCCAGTAGCCTACTACGCTGTGCAGTTTGCAAACCACTGACTTAAGTTATTATGGCAACAGTTGCCCAGCAGAAAGGGAACAACATTAGCATTAATCTGCAGGTTTGTGCCACTCTTGCAGAAAACAGTAGATTTTTAGACCTTTGCACTGAACAGCCCTCTCCCAGAGATGGAAATGAGAGTGGTGAGAATAAACCGAAACAGTTCATAGGCAATCCGTGAATACAAAACAAAGACCTAAAAGTATCCAAAACAAATGTATAACCAGGAATTCATTTATTTAATTTAAACAGCTGATAACATCACTGATTAATCCAGCTTTAAGCGATATGTTGACTGATTTTTATTACTTTCTTTGTGGGAACTTTGCATTTAAGTTGTATTCAGGTATCCTCGAGCCAGATGAAAATGTATGGAGATTTAACCTCCTCCGACTTCACCTTCTTCCCCAAGCATCCTTGATGTGGGCGAAGTTGTAACAGAAGCTTATCCTCTTAATCAATTTTTAGGTAGGAATCATTCCTAATAAGTAAAGCTCATTTATGCCTTATTGGCATACACAGCAGTTGTCAGGCACTGTGGTGTAACTCCAAAGGAAACACCACAAACACCATTATGGTCAATGTACGTCCAGCCTCGCTGTATGACAGTATGTACTGCACTAAAACTGAGCTCCATGAACCAATAATTTCCCAAATATGTACACAGCAAAAACTTCTGCAAATACTAATATTGAATATAAAGTTTGAGTAATATACCTCAAGCAGCTCATCTCCACTAAACAGCTTGCCACAGCGACCGACCGGTCCCTCAGGAAGGACAGATCGGATGTAATGATGTCCGCTGTTGGCTTCTAGACTGATGCCCAGACCACTGTTCTCGGTAAACTTCTCCACCTGAGCCACCTGTCGGGAAAACAGTAAATCACATCTCCATTAGCATTTAAACTCTATTTATGTGAAGTCTGTTAATGATTCAGACCCTTTTGTTTGATCATCAGTTCTTTTTTTTTTCTTTTTTTTAATATCTGCTTTCTAAACAGCAAACTTACCACAACTTCATTACTTGGGCCCAGAATTTCCTGCCACTTCTGCATTAGCTCCTCCTCTTCAAAAGGTGTTAAGTTCAGTTCTTCAAAAACACAATATGCTTATATTAACACACACAAATTAAGACAGTGTTGTCATAAGCCATTCACAGCATCAAATACACTCTTATCTGCTACTATTTAAATGTCTGAACCTAGCAACAGCAGCTGTCTCAGCATGTCCTTACATTGTGTGCTGCTAGTCGGTGTGGTCCTGTCAATAGCAGCCCTTATCTGTCAGATTTGGGCCCAGTATCTTTGCTAAAGCACACGGAAAAAGCATCTCAGCCTCCTACCATGTTTGTCTTCTGTTAGCTGATCCGTGGCTGAGCTGACATCAGATCCTTCACTCTTTGTGTGGAGCTGCTTTTCATCTGTGGAGACAGTAAACACACAACGGACAGTGAGACACACACAGAAGCCACTGAAAGGAGCCATCGACCTTCCACCAGCAGCACACGTACAGTACAAAAAAACCCTCAACACTGACACAGACTCTGTTAGCGCTTAACCACTCTCGCTTTAAAAGAGGACCCTCTCTCTTTTCCCTTTATATCCAAAAAACATAGCACCTTTGCTAATGTTTGCTAAACATACCAGGACTTTTAATACACATTTAATGAGCCTGGGACTCCTTTTTGTCTTTGGGGTTCCGCAAGGCACAAAACTGGTCACCCATGAAATGAATACTTGCCATTAAGTGAATTTTACATTAAAGTCTTTTAAGTACCAGCATACAAATACGACTCAGCAGACTGTTATGGAAGGAGGTCAACAAACCTATAAATGATGTGACAACAGTTTAAGTTAATGGTTCAATTTATTTCTGTTGTTTCATTCATTTAATGACCACTGTGCAAAAAGCACGCTGTGGACACACACACACATACACACTGCTGTTACTCTCATATTCAGAGTTTTCAAAGCAGCCAAAACTACTCTACCCTTCTTTCCCTGAAGTCTCTTTCATAGCTGTTGGCTGGTTTTCTTCAAGTTTCAACTTCCTGGTATTAAAAAGGAATCACTTTCAGTCTCCATCTATTACTGCTGACACTAAACAACTTATGCAAGTTGCTTTTTCTTTTTTCTGCAACAGCCTGGAGGTCCTGTCAGCAGAGCTGGAGACCAAAATCTTCTTCCTCCTATTTAATGCCAATATTACATAAATGCAAAGGTAAAATAAAAAAACACACAAGAATGTAGATAAATGCAGGCTTCTCCTTGGTTGTCATCTTGTGCATTGTGCACTATTTTACTATTCTAAAAGTTGATCTACTTCAACTTCCAACCAAGATGATGTTACGTTTCGTACGAAGATGGCTGTTAAATCTCTAGCCAGTCTGACTGCTGTGAAGGGTAGTACTTAAAAAGCGCTTAACTATATTGCCATATCTGAGAAAATAGTTTCTGTCCTCTTGGCATTTGTCAGCGGCGTTAATTAGTGTATTTCAACCTCTAATTAGGAGCGACGGGGCTGTAACGTGGGAGTATTCTGTTGCTATTATGAGGAGGAACCTTTTAACCTGCAATAAGCAATTATTTTTCAATATTAAGAATCGGTGTAAAATGGTTACTCGCGATATGAAAAAGTAGATTTCTCTGCAACTGAAAGATTCCGTGTTCAGGCTTCAGCTTTCTCACTGTATGCATGCAACGCTGACAGCTGTTTTTAGGCCATAACTCCAGCCAGCAACATTCATGTGTGATTGGAGCAAGTTCTGTTTTTACCTGTTTACAACACGAAAAAAGTGTTTGAAATTTCCTTTTGGAGTCACATGGAAATGATTCCTCACTGCATCATGAAACTCCTGCCTGAGCCAAATTTACACATCAAGTGACACCTTTTTTGACAGGATGATGAGAAGCAAGGGATTTTTTTTTAATCTATCCTCATTACATTTCTCTCATTTAATCTATCCTACCTTCGGCAGCTTCCTCAGCTTTCTTTCTCTCCAGCTCCAGCTCCTTCATGACGGTGGTGGTTGTGGGGATGGTGGTGGAAGGGGGGAGGACGGTGTCAACGGGGGCTGCGACAGGGGGCATCTCATCGGGCTTGAAGCCCCGCCGGATCAGCTTAAGGTGGACCGTTTGGCCCGTGCGTCTCAGCACTTCGACTGCCTGTTGATTGGTGTATCCTTGGATGTTCACGCCGTCAACCTGCAGAGGGCGATCTTTTGTGAGCAGGGGGATTAAAGGAGAGGCAGAATGGCTTGCTTGCACAATATAAATGTGCTGAAGCGCCATCTATGTTCTGTTTGAAAGAGATGAACTGCAATGACATTAAATAAAGACTGATTTGTGGCCCCGAGTATCGTTTAACCCACGACTTCATTCATTTAGATCATTTAGGGCAGACGAAGTAAATACTTAAATCATGAGTGTCTTAGGTTGAGTCCCAAAGTCCATCCTTACACATGCACACCAGAACAAAGTAAGTCAAAACATGCAAAAACATCCACTCATGACATCACTGTTAGTGACCTACAGTAACGAAATTACAGACTTAGTTGCTCAGTGTGCTATTTCAAAACTATTTTATATTCAGAATCACAAGAACAAACAAAAAGCATAACTGTGAAATATTCAGAATCATGCATCTCATAGCGTCCCTCCATTGACTAAACGTGTAAATTTGATCACGATCAACGATAATATGAAACATTCACTGCATGTTTTACCTCGTTCCGCTGAAAACAGAAGCCAGTCCAAAAATAGCATAATTAGGGTACTTACGGCTATAATCTGGTCTCCAACATGAATGCGGCCATCCTGGTCTACGGTGCTGTCTTTTGTTATGCTCTTAACAAAGATACCAGAGGGCTCTGAGGAATCAGAACAGTTTAGAGACATACATGGGTTAAAACATATCCACGAATCAAGACAGCGTGTGTCTCAATAAACCAAGGGCACTTTTCCTACTTTTACAAATTACAGATACCTGAATATAATCTGAAATATTTATTTAAAAATTCATTTGGCCGCTTGGAGTTAAAACATGTTTGAGCATTCGTTTAAATCTTGATGATTGGCTGTTTCAGGGCAGAGGGAAGGGTAAAACAAAACAGGTCCCAGCGTGCAATTCAAAACTGTTCATTCAGAGTGTTTTTGTTTGGTTTTTTTTTACATTTTTTATTTTCATGGCAAAATGTGGCTCCCTCCTTTTAGCTCTGCTTCAACCTGCACCTGCTTATTTATCATTCACAAGCTTAGTTGTTTGCTTTGTACGTATGAAACAGGGTGAATGAAAGCCATGTCTGAGGCTTAAAAAACTAGAACAGCACCTTAAACGATGTTAAAAATCGACCTCATTCACAGCACAAAGAATTATGTTGCATTCCAACACGAAAAGCTTACCTCACCCGTGATGCTACCTGTGATGTGTGATGCTGCCATCACAACACTGTGATGGCAGCATCACACATCTCTGGGACCGGTTGACCTGCTGTCGTTAATAGTGATCGCCAGAACTGAATGTATTCTGAGCACTGCACTGAGGTGCAATTTCTCCAAACCGCAGCACATCGCGTTGCAGTTATTGTTGAACAAGGGGGTCAAACCACATCGTGGAAGTAAAGATTTAAATCTGTGCCCCTCAAAAGTCTGATGT
The DNA here is from genome assembly GCA_015108515.1 of Hemichromis elongatus. Lineage (NCBI taxonomy): Eukaryota > Metazoa > Chordata > Actinopteri > Cichliformes > Cichlidae > Hemichromis > Hemichromis elongatus. The sequence goes on from VUQR01002707.1 coordinate 37,068, forward strand.
TTTGTGATTTTCCTCAAATATTTTCTTTTCGTCAGCACAGGCGTCTTTATTTACTTTTACAAATATCTCTAGGACTTGTTGACAGCAGGAAGGAAAAACTCCCTTTTAACAGGAAATACACGTTCAGCAGAGCAAGGCTCAGGGAGGTGCAGCCATCTGCCGTGACTGGCTGGAAGTCAGGAGAGGGAGACAGGAAAAGAGACGAATAATAACTGATGATAACAAGCAAAGTGGTGTTTAAATAAAGATAGAAAACAGTTGATCGCAGAATAATACATATACCTATTTTATTTTGCAGTGGCAATGCAATACACTACACATCTAGGCATAGTCAAGACTGCTGAAGTTAAAATTGACCATCATGGCATGGTTTTTGTTGCCAGATGGCTTGATGGCCTGGTCTGAGTAATTCCAAAAATTTTGTTTTTTGTTTTTATATTGTTGTTTTTACAGATAATGATCAGAAAAATAGAAAATGTTTCCAGCAGCTTGCTGAATCAGTGGAATGGAGAATTAAGTTCATTTTTAAAGTCAAAAGAGGTTTAGGGTTCAAGGTGCTTGCACGGTGTACCTAATAAAGTGGCCATCAGTGTTTTCTTTCCACTGTTCTCATAAAGAAGGTGAACATGCTTCATAGACAGAGTTACATTAAAAACAACTGAGTTTGACCCAAGTGCGTCTTCTCCTGCTGTCGCTCCCGGCTTTACTACCTGATCGTAACCAACTCATCATGTTACAAAGGCAAAAAATTACTTGAAAATCACCCTAAACAAAAAAAAAAAAAAAAGGTATTTTTAAAAATCAATTTTTCACCTGAATTCTTATCTCCAACATAACCGGCAATAGTGATCCCGAGTCCTTGGGTGTTCTTAGTCAGGCTCACATCAAATGCTTCAGCATCCTCTTCCTCGTAGCCCTGCGCGTAGATGCGGGCAAATGAGTCAGCATCGCAGCAGAAACCAAATGAAAGAGATGTTTTACTTTAGAACAGAGGAAAGGAAAATTCGCGGCACATCAAAATACATTGTTTAACTTTGATTAATGAGCGCTCAGTACCTGTCAGCCAAAAATAAGACTCACAGTTACCGTGTGTGATCACAGGGATATGATGTTTGTCATTCACATTGTGAGTCACTAATAATTCATTCAAGTCAAAATAGAGGCGAGTGCTGAAAATGGCCATGAAATTGCTGTTTGTAGGAGGCTCGGAGCATTTTTTTCTCCTTTTTCTGGGAAAGTAAAGCAAAGTGTGAGTCACAGGTGATGTAACCTGCAATTTTCTTTAATTGCATTTGTACTGGCTTGTCAAGCAGGAAGAAAAGATAAAACTGGATATGAAGGACCTGAAGTTTATGTGTGATGTTTTTTTTATATATATATAATTGTGTATGGTGTGTCTTGCATGGCAGGCAATTACCATCAGGATGATGGCTTCTAGAGAAAACGCTTCATTGCGAGGATAGTGCGAGTCATAAAATCCAATTGAATGAGACACGTGTCTCTGTGGTGTAAAAATAAATAATAAAAAAAGAGGTATTTTGGGTTTAGAGAGAAACAGATGCCCTTACCTGCTGTTCACTGACAGTGGGGAGCACCACAGGCATGACAGAAGCAGAGGGAGTCTCCTCCAAAGGACCTCTGGTAACAACCAGCTTCACCCTGTTCCCGCACTGCCTGAGGACCTGGGCCACCTGGTCACTGCCCATGCCGTGCAGGTCGGTGTCTCCGATTCTCAAGATGTGGTCCCCGCTGCGCAGGCGGCCATCCTGTGCCAAGAAATGATTTCTGTTTTAACTCAACGCAGCTTCATAATGCCATTGTCACTCCTGAGTGACAGGCAATTCTGTGCTTTCCTGCAATTAACACATTCTCATCACACATAACTGACAGGAGTCATCTGTCTAGAACACTGAATTGGCTGTGAGCAATGAAAAAAAGACAATTCCTAAAGAAGTGACAGACAGCTAAAGAGTTACCTGATCAGCGATGCCTCCAGGAAGTATAGTTTTGACTATAACCCCGGTGGTTTTTCCTCCGACAATACCAAAGCCGAGACCGGTGCCATCGTTGACAAGCTCAATCGTCTCCACGTGTTGCCACTGTAGGTAACAAAAGTGAAACGCATTTTTATCCAGTGTATTATTACGGAAAATGTACATCACTTAACAGGTATGCTTGTTCTCTGTGTGTAAAGGTGCTGGATGGGGATTGCAAAGCAAAGAGCAAAGTGCATGTAGTTTCTCATGTCAGCACATGGAACCTGTGTCAGATCAGAAAATGCTCCTTGCAGAGGCCCCATTGGTGTGTCAGTGTATCCATTACCGCGCTGGAGTTGGCTGATAATGTGCTGGCAGCAGAGGGCGTGCGGGACACTGCAGGACTGGCCAGCTGAGGAATTGGCCCTCTGGCCACTGTAAGCTGCACCCTGTCTGAAGCACTCTGCAGGATGCCTATAGCCTGCTGATGGGTCACTGTCTTGTCCAGAGGCTTGCCATTAATGGCCAATATCTGGTCGGCTTCTTTGAGCTTCCCATCGCTGTAACGGGGAAGAAGCATGCAGCAGAGACAAGGACACAGATTACCACATTATAGCTTTAATCTTTGTACCTGTAACTTTAAATTTGTCTTTGCTTGAATAAATATAAGAGTTTACATCTGAAACATGATAAATACAGCTTCCGCTATTTTAGGATTGGTGTGATGCAGCATGTGTTGTAACAGCTCACAGCAGCTTTACTCCGGTATTTCCTGGCAAGTATGAAAGTATCTCTAATCTCCCGAGAGAATCTGTAAACGCACCCACCTGACTGTCTGAAACAGACTCCTCGAAATTTCAAATTAGAAATAAGCAATTAACCAGATGCTGAAAGAATGTCTAGAAGGCTGCATAGCAGCATGTTTTTCCTGCATACCAGTGAGCGACACTTCCTGGCTGAATTTCCTGGATGAAGATGCCGAGCTCTCCGCGGTTCTCGCTCTTTAGGCCCACCACGCTGAAGCCAAGACCTCCTGACACTGGCTTCTGCAGATCCACGTGCGTCACATAACGTCCCTATGTAATACACACACAAACTTTTATATATATATACATTGGCCTTGTGCTGATTCACTAAAGCATCAAAGCTACAGGCAGCCTTTAGAAGTCTATTTGAAGTGCCTCAAGAGAAAAGAGCACTGTGTGGAGTTTTCTTCTTTTTTTTTGACTCTCTTTGGATGTTTGGTTTGAGTTATAGGACTTATTAAAAAGTAATCTTCCCTCTTTTTTGTGTAAAAATCAGTAAAATGTTAAAAGATTGACAAAAAAAGTCTACTGGGGCTTTCAAAATAGACTTGCCACAATAGCATTATTTTAGCTTGTGCTCATCCCTTTTCTTCTGCGTATCCAGTTCTATTCTATTCATAAGCCTCTCCCAGCAGTCACAGGGCAAGACACAGGGTACACCCTGGGCAGTCAACACAGAGACACAGACAGCCATACACATCTTTGGATGGACTGTGGGAGGAAGCCTGAGTACCGACACAGACATGGGGACAACATGCAAACTCCACACACTTTGTCAATATAAGCCATCTTAGCTTACACTGAAAATAAATGAACAAAATGTTAGCACGCATTACAATAACTGCCATCCTTCTAGTTGTTTGCACCTGCGCCATGGAGTGGATAATATGCTCAAATTCTTCGGATGACGTCTTGCCATTGACGTGCGTGGGAGCTGGGGTGTCTGAGTAGGAAACATGGCTGCCATTGGGCTTGCCTGCTGTGAGGTCACTCTCTCGTGATAAAGGGACACTCCCCTGAAATGATAAAACAAAAATGTGTTATGTTGAAAACAGCAGAAACCTCTCTGACAGACTAGTCCGATAGACACTTTTATTTTTACTCTTGGATTTTGGACCTTTCTTTTACTTTCTATTAGAGTGAACATGAAACACTACATGTATAAAAGTTCGGGAATCTTTCTTTTTTTTGTCGTGTGCTGCTCTCCTCACTCCCAGCTAGTTGTGGTAGATGGTTTCCATTAGCTTGGTTCTGCTGGAGGTTTTTCCTTCCCACTGTCTCTAAGTGCTTGCTCATAGTGTCTCTCTCTCATTACTGCGAGGTCTTTACCTTAGAATATAGAGCTCCTCGACGTGACTGCTGTTGTGATTTGGCGCTATATAAATAAAGCTGAACTGAATTCTCTTGCTAACATCATACAGAGCCTAGAGTAACATTTTTGGATCACAGATATTACTTGTACTAACTCCATGAACATGTACTTTAACCCTGTTCTACATAAGCGTACAGTGCTGTACTACAAGTATATAGACAAAACATAAAGAAAAGCATACTAGGTCCACATTCAAATACGTGAATACTATTGGATCAAATCCAAAAGGGCAAGTGATCTCTATTAGTTGTGATGTTGTCTGCTGGGCTTTCAGTTTGAATGGAGCATAACAGCCCTGAAAATCTCCAAAGAGATCCTGTACACAACAGCAAGTTGCTGGCTTTAATCCAACCAAAGACAATTAAAAGTTTTAAGGGGGAAAAAAACAAAAACAAAAAAAGCCCCATTATGCCTCATTTGTACTCTGAACATAAAGATCTCGCAAATTAAATTTTAGACACCAAAACTCTGAATCTGAGTGTCTAAAAAAAACACTGAGATGGCAGACAGTTTGTTATCCCTCCATGATTAGCTGGATCTATGGCACTCTAATCCTTCAGGAGATAATAGCTCTTAGCTGATGTTCCAACAGTGATGAGGCTCCAAATACAATATTTTTATCGGGGCCAGGGAGAGGCATCGCCGGCCATCTGGATGCTTTAATATGCTCGGCTCTTAATTACTGCAATGACTTTACTTGTGTGACAGATGAATTACATGAAGGCGACAACTACATAAAACAGTGTTTTCCCGATTTCATTAGCCAAAGGGTGTAATGTTTATGACTTTCCGAATTGGATTCAAAAGGACGGACGTAATGCACGGCAATAATTCTATAAACACTCCATTTGGCATATGGCGCTGCCAGGCTAAAGCTGTCCTTGTGAACTTGAGAAATTTGCATTAGGCAGTTGGACTGTGTGACTTTCAGAGCTTTGAGAACATGTACTGTACATTACGCTTCCTTTAAATACGGTCCAAGATTAGCCCTCAGATACAAAACTCCATTGGACAGGACACATTAGTGCTGCGCACAGCAAACAAAACCCCGTGGGCCCGGCTAAGTTAGCGTAGCATGCTGCTAAGTTGCCGTGCTCGTGCATGAGCTTTGTTAGCTGGGGCCCAGCTAAGAGGATTAAAGTTCCAGTTTGGTTCTTGAACATTTAAGAAATTGTTTCTGCCCCACTTCACACAGTGGCAGCGGCCTCTTTCTCATTGGAGAGTAGGGCCTTGTCGCCATAGCGACGTGGGCTGAGCAAGGCCTAACTAGCAGAGCCAGAAGATGGACAGTGACTGTGTGTGTGTGTGTGTGTGATCATCGGGCCTTATGCTGCAGCTGTACCTCATTAATGTGGGAGTGTTATCAGAGTCAGCTCTTTGAT
>VUQR01002707.1:48082-71490 GCA_015108515.1 Hemichromis elongatus
CCCATGCAAAAACTGCTCATTTTAAAAAGAACATTTTTTTTTTTTATGTTGAATCGAGTACTGATACTGGATTCAGCAGTCTGCTATCATGACCACACTCAACCCTAAAGCTGGTTCAATCGTGGATGAAATCATTAATATTTTATAGATGCCTGACATAAAACAATAAAAAAAAACAAAAAACAAATACTTACCCATTGTTTCTATCATTTTTAGAGCACCGGATGAATGTGTAGTCTTCCCTTTATCAAGGCCTGAAAAGTGACAAATTCAACATTTAACGTCTTTTGTGAGCAATCAGAGAACTAAATGTTAGACCACTAATTCAAGCTGCTTTCCTCTATTTTTAACTTCCACACAAGCTCTCAGAGCAGGAAAAACAGCTCATCCTCCTCCTGGGTTCTCTTCCCAACTTACACGTTCTCTGTTCAAAAGATTAACATTAAAAAGAAACTAGATTTATTTCATTTCTGTTAGGTCCATATTTATCTCTGAAGAATGCTTCGCTGTGTGCATCAGAGCGCCATTGTTCTGAAAAACCGTCCCAGTTTGTCGAGTCTCTCGACAAAGCAGGCTGCCAAAAAAGTGCTTTTACTCAAGCTTCTTAGTCCCCTTATATTCCACTAATGCTCTTATTGATGAATAAATACCAAGCAATTTCCATTCCTGAAATTTCATACAGCCGGTATTAGATTAAGCTCGAGTATCCATTTTGCTCTTATCAGATAAATATCATAAAACCCCGATAATTAATTATCCTCTCACACTGGCAAACAATCTTACGAGGTGCTTTGAAACTAGCACAACATCCTGCTAACGTGACAGTTTTCGTGTTTTATTGTTGTTCATTTTTTCCCTTATAAAAGTTTACACCCACTTTTTATTTGCAGTTTTACTTTAGTTGATAAATGAGCGTTTAAACTGAGGGGGGTGTATTAGTTTTCACCAAAAAACAAATTTTATTAAATACATTAAGATGCTATGGGACTACTAGAAACTAGATGGATGATTTCATGCAACACTAACTACACATAATGTTAGCTGTGCAAACTTACTTTGCACTGGCTCAACCAGAAAAACATCCAGCAATGGACAAATTTTAGCCTGACAAAGTTACCGCTGAATTCAAAGCAAGCTAATGGCTCAATCGCAGGAGTAAAAATGGGAACGGTGCTGGTGCTTTCACATTGTGTGACCGATTGCAACTTGTGACTAAATGTTGGCCCAAAGCTTAAAGGCGTTCCTCACTGTTGATCGTAAGGTGATAGCACAGGTTGCCTGATACGAGGTAACCTTTCTGCAAATAGTTGCAGCCTGACTTGGAATGACTGCAACCACTCTCAGAGAGGTTGCCAAAGGTTTGCAAATAGTTGCTGTCTAATTCACAGGTCGATTGAGTCTATGTCAATGAGCACAACGCGACAGGACTCAACTCAGCTGGCTTATATAGAGAACCGGGAGGCTGCTGAGTGCAAATGTAATAGTTAAATGTTGTTGTTTTCAACAATGTTTTACAGTTCATTTTTGTTTGATTAAAAACAGGTCGATCGTAGACTGATAGCACAATAAATCGGTCTTATGGCAACATCAACGGCAGTTACCACTGGCTTTTATAATGTCTATGTAACAAACAGCAAAGGAGGGAAAAAAATGCTTATATTATGCACAAATACACCTAAAGGAATACCTGATTATCCCTTTAGGTGTATTTATAGTCATATTCCCTAAAAGCTTCAGTAAATCACCCTTTCTATTGACTGGTGTCAACCTGCCCACTGCTCCTTTTTGAGACACATATGTATTTTACTTGAAAAAAGTCTTAATTTACCACTATTTCACTGCACCACTGTGCTTGAAATCAAAGTCTCACTTTGCACAAGGGGGTGGATTCAAACATCTATCTGAAGTCTGGCTTTTTGTTCTAACTAATCTGTCAAAAAATATATATATTTTTGTGAAACTGACTCTAGATGTTGCCTTGGGGAAAAAAAACCAAAAAAAAATCCCTGTTACCTTCAAAGTGCATGCAATCAGATCAGAAAGGCAAGAGAGAGAAGGAGCGGTGACTCCTCTACTGTTTAAACAAAGCCAGTGCCAATAAGCTCATAAAGACTCCCAGTGCCTTGATACTTTAAAGCTTTAAAAGCTAACAGCAACGCATGATGAAGGCGATCATGTCGTTTATATTTGACTAATTCTTTTAAGGAGTGCTCGCTAACAGAGCCCATGCAGGGAAGATCACACTTGGCTGCAGAGAGAGTGGCTTTGTAAGCAAGCGTGATATGACTCAGGGAGACGTTACACGATTAAAGGAGATTGCTCAGACAATTAAGGGCCCTGTATAGACTCTCAGAATAGCTGCAGTAGCAGTGGCATAGGATCACCACAGCTCTGCTTTGTTTATGCATTTGCTTCACTCATCACTGCATGTGTCCTATCCTTTATGCAGAGTGATGGGCTAGTATGTTAGCCGTGTATTTCAATGGTGCAGTGGTGTATATATGTAATAAATCTGCCTCCATAGGCATCTTACTGTCACTTGTGGCAACAGTAGTATACTATAGGTATTGTTTTAAATACATATGTGGCTCAGTGTGTGAAAGTAGCTTTACCATTCCTTAAGTGATTCCCTCTTAGGGATGCACACACTATAGGGGCATGTAATGAATAACAGAAGGCCGGAGGAGCTCATTAGCCGCTATTACAGACCAGATATCAGCTTCCAAAAAAAGTAGTTTAGCTCCGAGGGTAGCATTTTCCTGTGAAAATAATCATTTGTGAGGTTTGTGGCGAGTGCAGTTAGCTAATAAGAAAACGCTGTTATTTTATCGCGCAGTCGCTACCCTCCAATATCAAAGAAATTAGCACTATGCCCGTGTTATTTCTTGTTAATAAAGCGTTTAGTATGTCGTATTTGTTTAAAGCTGATATATCCTAGCCAGGTTCGGTGGTGTTTTGAATACAGTCGACAAGGCACTCGGGACAATCCGATTTTCTCAACCCCTCCTCCTCCTCCTCCTTCCCCATCTCATCTAGCAAGAAAGCAACAGGCTTCCGACGCGGAGACGGTAAAGAAGTTAAACACTATCAGGGCTTTGTAAGGCCAAACAAAATCGCCCAAGCTGGCTTCTTGTAGCATATACAAAACACATTTACTTGAAAAAAAAAAGCCGCTTGAATATACTGAAAAGCAGTCTGGTGTGATTATGTGACCAGCCGCTACTCACAATATTTTCCTCTAATTAGCGACATTAAAGCTAACAAAGGGGGTCTTTAGCTTAAGAAAAGCTGAAGTTAGTACACAACGAAGACTTCAGTAACGTTCCCTCAAGCGAAACCCGTTTAAAGAGAGTCACTTACATGAGTGTGGACGCTCTGCTTCCCCGGCGGTCAGTATCTTGAGCTATCCTCTGTCGTCCTGCGGCTAACGGCGCACTGACTGGGGCTTAAAGATGGGGCGTAGAGTAACTCGATCCTCTGTGGACACTTCCAGCGATAGCCGCACCGACGGTTCAGCTGGGGCTGAAGCGCCGCTTGCTGGCTGCCCCGACAACTAGGCCCTACATACATGGAAGAAGGCCTGGCTGCCGCGTAGGGCCAGAGCTAAAGTCCCCAAAACAAAGCAAACTCACAAAAACTTAAGCTAGGTATGCTCGGTTTACACTGTGGGCCACATTATGAGCCTAAGTTTAAGTGCACCTAATCAATGCAATTTAAATAGTACACTTCAGTTTGTCTACAGAACAGAGAAATCCTGCTTCTACTAATGAAATAACTATTTGGGTATAAATTGTAAGAAATGCGTAGGATTAGCTAATTTCCCAGATTGCACTGTATAAAACTTTTTTTTTTTTTAATTTTCTTTAAGAGGATCTTGTTTCATCTACCTTTAGAAAAAATACATGATATATTTTTTTAAAAAATGGGATTCTTTGTGTATTTCAATTACTTATCTGTTTGTCTGCTGTAATATTAATGAGTACAAGGGATGTCTTCATCATTAGGAAGAGCTCTAAAACTCAAAGTACAGTTTAAAGTCCAAAATTTATGGCCTTCCTCAAATTTTCCAAAGCTGTCTAGTGAGCCAGATCGGAGTCTTTGCTGGGCGATATTTGGGTGAGGGTGAGAGATGCTGTCTATACTGGACATTATCTTGGCTAGCATCCTGTCACCCATCACCTCTATGGAGTGTAGGCGCTGGCCAGGATGGAGCTGGCCCTCTTCACCAGTCTATTAAGTCGGGTAGCACTTTGGCAGGAGAACGCATAGATGCTGTAACGAGAGAGACAGAGGGGCACGAGGGGTTAAACTGGCCTGCCTATAAACCGACATTTAAGTGGAGAAAAGACAGCAGAAAACCGCTTTCCAACTGCTTTCGTGGAGCAAACAACAGGAAATTACAGATAAATCACGGCAAAACTTTCACAGAAGGTTATTATCTGAGAAACAGTTGGCCTGGGAGACAAACATACACAGCCCAGCTATTTTGTCTGAGGCAGTTCAACTTGGCCCTTAAAATTATTACTTTTGAGGAACACCTGACCTCAGCGACCCGAATGTGAATCACAGGTGCAGAAGTGTATTTGTTTAAGCGCCCTTGAGCAAACACACAGTCTCTAAAATATATAAAATACACTATAAAGGAGGAGTAATATTGCTCTCATTCATATTAGAAATACCAAGAGTTAGCGTGAGGCCCATCCCTAGCATGGCTGGAGCCTGGGGATGTATTTGTTTTAATAATTCATATTTTCTCTGCATTTTTTTTATATGCTGCACTAATTATACACAATTCAGCGAATTGTTGGAACGGTTTTCAGTCAATCCAAAGCATTTGTATGAGATTCCAATCAACAGGGCAGTTTATGCTTCTAATTAAATGTGACTCCCATGCACTGCTAGCTTGTTAACCACATACAGCTCACCCACACACTTATGCATGAATACTTCATGCTGCCACCCACACAAGTTCATGGAAAAGCGAGATATTTGTCTAATATGCATTTAAGTGTAATGAACAGTATACTCTGCCTTTATTAGTTCACAAGAAGTTGTGATTTTAACTTAAAATGTAGAAGATTTAGTAGACACTAGGAAAGAACCTGTCGTCTGTTAATTGTGACTCAGATCTAGCGGCACAACGGAGAAGTAGTAATGCTGTGTATTTGCAGTGTTTTCCACGTTGTTGCAAAGGAAAAGCAACTATTAGGCATTGGCTGGTCAAGAAAGCCACTGAAGACTTTTTCCTGCCCTCTCCAGAATTGCTTTTATTTTCATGGATCAAGACCTCAGAGGCGAGCAGGAAAGCACAGGGTCACTCCGTAAGAAGTCATTTCACCAACGGCGAGAGGGATACAAGCTGCTTTCAGGGAGCTGATACTGACTAAATCCCTTCACCGTTTATATCTTTACTTCCACCTCCCTGCTTATCCACCCTGTAACTCCCCTCTTACTCTGACAATAAGCCACTTTTATGTGGGAGGTCTGACTCAGCCAAATGCTGAAAAAGACAAGAGATTGAAACAAGATAGAAAGGAAGAGAGAGGGGGGGGTGGGGGACATCTTAGCTCAGTGTTTAAGCAGCTTCAGCATTTTATATTTTTATACCTGCCTGTCACAGGCCTTCAGCATTAGTCATTGTTTGAGACAGCCTAGTTAAATCTGTCATAACTGGATTCACATCTCTTTTTCCTCAATACTCTGAAAAAGGATTATCTTAGCTGCATTTAACTGTTTTGTTTTGGGTTTTTTTGACCAATTCAGCATTTGATGTACAACGCTTTGCAAAAGTCATGAGTCATCGCTTATTTCCTTATAATTTGCTTCCAAGGAGCCAGGTTTTACTGTCATTTATAAAGGGCTCTTGAGCAGTAGTTCTCCAGGCTTTCTGAAGGTCTGTAAAAGTTAATCTTTGGTCAGTGGTTGCTTTTTTTACTCGTTTTTAGTAAAGCTTGAATGACTCATTAAGTGACTTAACATTGACTTATGAGTCAGAGCTGTGACCTGTGAATGAAAAAGGCACCTAATTCAAGGGAGTGTCAACCAATGCTGTGTATACACATAAAGGACAATTTACCAAAAGAACAGTTTTAAACTGCATCTTGAACTACCTTTGTGTTGCTAGCACAAAAACAGACTTGTTTTTCACATTTCTTTAGTGAAGACTGTGAATATTGCAGAGGATAACACAGTTTGACAGGCATTAAAAAAAGTATTTTTGCATCAGCAGGATGATTCCCAAAGAGATATTAGCTGAAAACTTGGCATGTTTCGGCACAGTGTGCAGTGTGTCCTTAAATTCTTTCAGAGACTGGACAAGTGGAGGACAGAAGAAAAAGTAGCAGAATGGCAAATGGACAGTATATGAAAGCCATGTCTTTAAGAAAAAGGGAGGGAAAGACAGCAAAGAGCTGACACAGGACATGAGAGATGCTTCTGGGCCTTCAGTTGATCCATCTACTGTTCACCGAAGCCTCGTCAGAAATCGTCTCAGTGGAAGAGTGACTGTCATGAAGTATTTCTTAAGAAAGGGAAATGAGGAGAAAAGGCTGAGGTATGCCAAATTACACAAGAAGTGGACTGAAAATTCAGTGGCGACGGGGCTTATGGAGCGATGAACCCGCATTTGAAATTTTGGGTTCAAATCATTGTCAACAGAGGCACTGTCATGGGTTGGAGCTGCATTTCAGTCAGTAATGTTTAGGGATTCAAATATTTTAATTTACAGAAACAATACATTGGAAACATAATTACACAGAAAACCACAGTCAGATTTTGATCCACCATGCAACATGTGGAAAGTGACTGTTTTACTTGATTGTTTTAACATGACAATGATCCCAAACACACTGCCAGTGCAGTAATACCATATCTGGATAGAAAAACACACGGTGGAACACTATCAGTCATGGATTGGCCTCCCCAGAGCCCGGACCTCAACATTACTAAAGTGATGTAAGATCCTCTTAACAGGGAACGGAACAAAAGGCAGTCGACATCCATAGAAGAGCTTTGAATGTCCTTTTAAGAAGCCTGAAGACTGCTGAAAGAAATTATTATTTTTCACTTTTTTTGAGCCAAAGAAACTTCAGGTCAGTTGTTTAGTTCTGCATTTCATACAATATATTATTATTTAAATTTCCAAGAGTTCAAAAACATGAATATAAGAAAGTAAATTGCGTCAGTACTTTAACTTTGATACTCGTCTGAGGGAAACTCTAATATTAGAGTTGGTGTAATTTCTAGTACAATAATCTAACTCTGTAGCTTACACGTATAATAATAAACTCCTGGTTGTGTTGGGACCAAAGTCTATGTGATTATATGTGACTGTGATAAAGGTAACAAAGGCACTGGCACACAATATCAATACTCACAACTTTAACATGTGTGTTGTGTGAGTAGCATGTAAAAAGCTAATACACCTTACCTCACACCACTTAGTTCAAACAGCCTAATTGTAATTGACTGTGGAGATTCAGCTATACAACAACATTAAAAAAAAAATTGCAGTAATTTCCTCTACACTGCACGCAAACTACACATTTTCATTAAAAGCACAGCCTTTTAGATATCATGTTTTATTGGAAACGCAAAAGTCATATGGTGTAATAAGAAAAATCCACCCTGAAGGAATCACAAATTTGGTGTCTGAATCATATTGGCAGAGTGAATGCTGGTATTGTCTGACTGTCTTGATTTATTGCCAATAAATCCATCAACATTCAAACAGTCTTTGGAACAAATTTTTCCCAAACGGTATAAAAAGCTTACGGAAAGATCTGAAAGTCGTACTTTTATTTTTCATATTAAAAGGTCTAGCCTGAATAATTCACCGAGTACTTTCCTGCTGAATCCTTCTGCAGCACTCTATAATACAGCTTCTTGACCGCGACTGTGGGAGTGCGTGTTGGGTCAGTGCTAGTAAATGGAAAAACAAAAGAAGAGACTAGAAGATTTAATAGTTTAAAAACTAGAAGGTTGTCTTGATGGTGGCCTTACAGTAGGTATTTCTAGTCTTGTATCAGTAGTTCCTCAGGGTCAGAAAACTGAAAATTGAAAGTTTGGCCTGATATTGTCGTCGAGCAAAGGTCACATGAATCGTAGCAAATCAATAAGCCTGGTCCTGTTGGGAATGTGAATGTGCAGATGGAATTTAAAGCCAGTCTCGGGGCTACTTTTGAAGATTTTAGACACTTTGAGAGGTCGTTTTGTGTCTTGGAGGGTTTAGTCAGAAGGGAAGTCATAGGGTCACCCAAAAATCAATCAACCTCTGTCACTTGACAGCTTGAATGTCCATGACAAATGTCAAGCCAATCGAGACATAAGAATAAAATCAATTGAACAGAATTTTTTTTTTAATGACTGCTGAACTGCAACCCTCACTTTTCTCTGGTTTTCAGCACTGATCCGGGTTGGATATGTAATACTCAAGAAGGAAAAATGAGCTTACAAGACAATGGTGGTATATTGCAAGTACAATATAATCAATAAAGAGCTTTACGTGCTTTTTCACTGTGCAATAACCATCAGTTGTCACATTACTATATGTGTTTAGTCATCAAGTGTCTTCAATGTGTGAGAGTTGGCATCTGTGCCATTACTTGCTATAAGTCGTTGATTACTAACCCGATCTGCCGGCTTATTACCGACAATTTATTGCCTCCATCTTCTTTTTAGTTTTCTGTAATGCTGCACTAAAAGGAAATTACAACCTGCTTTACTTAAAAGAGCTCTGAGAGAATGTAACAGACAGATGAGTCCTCAATATCTGACCTCAGGGAATCTGGCAGCAGAAATTAGGGCCTTAAAGTTAATATTTCACAGTGTGTACTTCTCTCGGTTTCATTATGTCGCATTCAAGGGCTCCTGAATGCACTGTGAGTCACAGAAGGTGAGGTGAGCAGCTATAGCGTTGAATGAATGATGTATTAAATGTCCACTTGGTCTTTAAAAGCCAGCGTTGCTCTGTTTCGAAGGGAAATAAAACTTTGTTTAATTTATATAATAAATGACCAGACTGCGCCTTTCACCAAATGTCTTTACATTTGAGTCCGCACCTATTATTGTATTTGATTGACACCGTCACAGCATGCTTTTCACTGGGTTAAATTGCAAGTCTACTTTGAACAACTCTACAGGTGGTTTGACTACATTCACTGCTATTATGAAGGCATGTCATACAGACTCTATCCGGCTGTGACACATTATATAATGTTGCCTTTAAAATTGGATTTAAGTGTTCAACTTTAAGTTGATACCTCTTGGGTAATAGTTTTAGCCTTTGTCTCAAGAAAGATTTTCACATATTTTTTTTCTATTATAACAAAGATGAAGAATTTAAACCCAATTTTATCTTGAATTAACTTAAAATAATTAGTAGCTATGCTAACAGCTGTGTGAAGAGACTAGTTAGCATGCTAACTTGTCAATAGTAAATGTTTTAGCATGTTTAGCTTTCTTTCTTGGTTGAGCATATTTAATATGTATGTGGATTAGCACTAAAGAAAAAAGTACAGCTGATTTTGAAATGTGACCTTTAAAAAAAGAACCCAATATGTTAGAAATGTATTAAGTATTTATGGCTCTAATATAGCTTTGTCTTAGCTGACACATGACTAGCATACAGTATCTCCATGGAGAGGATGAGAAGACAGAGTTAAGCAAATAATGTTGCCTTTTAAGGTCTGTACACTGTGAGTACAGGCATTTGAATATTTGTCATAATTTTTAAAGCCAAGTTACACTGATGTGGCTTCTATTTAGGTGTAAATCACGTTGTCAGCAACTTATTTTATCAGCATTTTCACGCCACACTTTTAAGGGAGATGATCAAGTAGTTGCCTGTCATGATGATGATAAATAATGGAGTGTTGTTTGTTGAAAGGCTGAGGAAGTAGCTGCCATGTTGCATGTGTGACAGGGTATAAAAATTGGTTCTTGTCAAGAATCTCTAAGAAAAATGCTTTTTAATTGATCTTTTATGTAGCGATACACATGACCACCTGCTTACAGTAAGGCAACATTTCTAGGCAGCCACTTAAATTTTAAGTATGAGCCTATAGAAACACAACTTCATCAGCTTCTAAATTGAAACTAGTTGTGCTAGCAAAAAGCTGCCTAGTTTTCACAGGACTTTATGCAGGTTTGTGAAAAACTAAGTACATCACAATTCAGTAACTTGTATAACCATCTTAGCAGCAATAACTTGAAATAGCCATTTTCTGTATGACTTTGTCAGTTTCTCACATTGTTGTGGGGGGAATTTTGACCTGCTCTTCTTTACAGTGTTGGTTCATGTCATTCATATTTGTGAGTATTCATTTATGTACAGTTTCTCTTAAAACTATCAACTATCAATCAGGTTGAGGTCTGGACTTTAAACTGGACAACAGCTTAATTTCGTTTTTTCCCCAAAACTTTTTGTTGTAGATTTGCTGCTGTTTTTAGGACCATTATGTTGTCCTACGTGAGCTTTTCAAATCTGACTCTAGATTATTCTGGTATTAAGAGAAATTCATGGTCAACTCGGTAACTTCAAGATGCCCAAGTCCAGTGGCTACAAAACAAGCCCAAATCATCACCCCTTCACCACAATGCACAATAGGCATTTATGCTAATATTTTGGTTGTGTTTGGTTTTGACTGAACATGATGCTGTGCATTATGGTCTAACGTCTCCAGTTTTGTCTTGTCTATCCCAGGGATATTGTTCCAGAGGTCTTGTGGTTTGTGCAGCTGCAACTTTGCAAACATAATCTGTGCTATCATGTTCTTTTAGAGAGAAACTCATCCAAACAAGCCATACTTATTCAGTCTGTTTCTAATTGTGCTGCCACGAACTTTAACATTTAACATGTTAACTGAGGTCTGTGGTCTTACATATACTGTAGCTCTTGGGATTTAGCAGTTTCTTGGAGCACTGCACAATCTGACCTTGGAGTGAATTTGCTGGGACGTCCACTATTGGGAAGATTGTGGCATTGTGTTAACACATACCTGAAGGCTTCAGATAAACAAACTGCCAAAGGTTTGCTTTTAAGCTTTTTTTTTTTTTTTTCACATGAGTGTGGATGCTAATCTTCTTTTTTGTGTGGTGCTGCGGAGGTTTTTCACCAGTTTCTAGGAACAGCTAGCATACAATGTTCCACAGACAGAAGCAGTTTAAGTAACAGTTCAAGGAATAGTAGAAAGATTGATCCTGCTCGTTTGTCCAGGACTGATTGGCTACTGGGAGCACTGGGAGAGAGAGAGAGATCCCAAAAAGGCAAAAATCCAAGTGCCAGTCAAAATCACAAAAACCCCCCAAATTTAGACAGTTTACATTTTAGATTATGTTCAATTTCAGTAAAAGCACAAGTGTAGTTTCTTAATACTTCATGCGTAATTCTGGCATTTACAGAACATCATTTGAGAACATAGTCAAATTTGTGTCTCTCTATTATGTATTAAGTATTATGTGCCCATCCTTTGCATGTCCAAAAGTTGCTGCTGAGTTTCTTTTACTGGTTACCCAGTGGCCCACAGGACTACAGACCTGTCTCTTTCCTGTCCTGGATTGTTGATCACTTGACAGGAAGACCACATTATGTGCGTTTTCAACATTGTGTATAACAAGGATATCAGCAACACAGCAGTACAACAAAGGACTGTCCTCAACCTTTCCTATTCACCCTCTACACCACTGCGCAGAGACCTGCCACTCCTGAAGTTTTCTGATGACTCTATGTTGGTTGGATGCATCAGGGTGATGAGACGGAGTACTGGGTTGTGGTGGACTCCTTTGAGTTGAAGAGGATTCTACTTGTACTACTTGACAAAGTGACAAAGACCAAGGAATTGGTTGTGGACTATTGGGGGACCGGGATACCAGTGACCCCTGTGTCAGTCCTTGGGGTCAATGTGGACATAGTGGAGGACTATAAATACCTCAGAGTACACATTAACAAAAAACTGGACATGGTTAAACACCACTGGATTGCTTAGGAATGGACCAGAGTTTCTATTTTCTGAGGCAGCTGGGGTCTTTTAACATCTGCTTTAAATGCTCAGGATTTTCTATGAGTCTGTTGTGTCCAGTGCAATCCTTTATACCAGGGGTGTCCTAATCCAGGCCTCAAAAGTTGGTGTCCTATATGTTTTAGATGTTTTCTTGATCCATCACAATATCTAAATTTAAATATCTAAATTCCCTCCTCAACATTTCTTGAAGTTCTCCAGAGGCCTAATAATCTAATCATTTGATTCAGGTGTGTTGACCCAGGGTAATATCTAAAACCTGCAGGACACTGACTCTTCAGGCCTGGAGTTGGCCACCCCTGCTCTATACTGTTGCATACTGAGGCAGCAGGTTGAGGGTCGGGTCAGTAAATGTAATAAAATGATACGGCTAGTAACCTTGTGGGGATGAAACTGGTCTTCTTTACGGTGTTGTTGTAGAGGTGGATTTTGTCCAAGATGAGGACAATGCTGGGAAGTACCTCCTACTAACCTCATGAGGTGCTGGCCAGTCACAGGAGCTCAATGAGACACTGAGATTACCCAAATGACCACTGAACGACACAGGAAATCATTCCTGCCTGTGGCTATGTGTGCAACTCCTCCATCTAATGCATAGTAAACACTGCAGTAGCTGTAAACACGGTTCAACCTTATATATTTAATTCATGTTATATACTAGGATATTTATAATTGAGCTATTTGTATATATTATAAGTAGTTTTTTTATATTTTGTTAACTTTGTAACATATTGTATTATTTAATTTTCTTTACTCACTGTTTTTACTGTCTTGGAGCAATGGTGACCGCATAATTTTGTCAGGGATTAAAAAGTATTACTGTGAACACTAGATAAACTGATGGATCAGTGTAACATTTTTACATTTGGTAATCTGGATATCTTCTCACTCAAATTAACAGTTAATGTAACACAAGGCTGGTGTTTCAATTAACTTTGCATATTATGTAATTAGCCTGCGTATCTACCCAGTATTTCTGCAATGGCCGTGATAGCTTCCTGGCACCTTCTCTGTGACAATATATCACCAATGAAAAACACTGTGGTGCTTCCTTTGTACCTTTTTGACTCCAGATGAAGCAAATGAGATACAACATATTACAAAATGTGCCTTAGTGTTGCTGGTAATTGCATTTTTTAGCTCTGGAAAGAACCACTGCCTCCAGTCTTCATGCTAAGCTAATCTAATAGCCTCTTACTCTGGCCTTTCACTTTGGCATCATTAAGTATTCCACAGAGCGAGTAGTGCTCCTTTAATTTAACTCTCGTAAAGAAAGCAAATAAGAATATTTCCTAAAATGTTCACTTACCATTCCTTTCATGTTTTCAGTCAAAGCAATTTGCCGAAAGATAAGTTTACTAAATTGGCTCTTTTGAAGCTATAACTCTTGAAGGAAGAAGTTCTGTTTATACTGTTCCTAAATGCATGCCCACATTTGACTGTATTTCTCGGCACCACAGTCTCTCTAAAGGTAGCGATTGTGTCTTGACTCCATATAATTTACTAATAATAGAAATATAATGTGCACAAGTCATTGCATTGGCATAAAAAGGGATGACATAAACAGTAAAAGAGTCTTTCCTTTTACATTCCACTGTTCTCATTTCAAAGTGAAATGCGTGGAAATCCGCCCTACCAATGAGAACTCCAGAACAAGAGAAAGCAGAAGTAGGACATGCATCATTCTCCGTGCCTCTTTGAATTCCTGTAGATTTGATCTCGTCTCTCCCAGACTTACCTACACCTTTAAATAACATGAATAGCACATTATAAGATAAACTTAACTTTTCAAAATAAACTTTTCAATAAGTGTGCAGATTTTTGCCGGGCCAAAGCCGAGTGCAGGTGTTCTGAAACGCTGAGATGTGGGTTGAGGAAGTCTCTTTTTTAGCACAGAGACACAGTCTTTCTATTTGTATCGTCTCTATGAATGTACTGTGTGTAAGTGTAGTGACTGCTTCTTTTTTTCAGACATGTGGAGGTTTAAACAATGCGAAGGTCAAACTCAGATCTCAAGGAACACATGGCTAAATTCTACCTGTATGCGATTACTAACAGAACTCCTGTTGTTGCAGCTTTTTAAATAGTGTTTGACGTTTGCCCACATGCTATCAGAAAACTTTTACTTTGGCATAATTTGCTGATGTCAGATTTTTGTATGTGTGTGTGCATGTAATCTGCTCTTTGTCTTTTTCATGCGCGCTCGCACGAATACAACCTTTGCCTGCATGGTAGTAGGAGTGTGTAGGATACATCTAACCTTACCCCCACACCAGCTCATAGCACACACACTGATGAGATTCCAGTCATCCAATGCACGAGAGAACTATCGATCCAGCTTTTAATTTCACTACACTGAATTATAAACTCTTTTTTTTTTTCCAGGTTTTGTCAAAATCATTATTCTCTCAGTCATTAGGACACAAATGAATCTCAAGTGGAAAGCGGCCGATATTATGATTTGCTGTCAAATTATTCAAATTTTTCTATCAGGGATGAGTCTGATACATGTTAAACCTCATATAGATGAGATTTGAAGGAGAAGATTTATTGTTCTGTAAAAAGAAACAAGCCAACACACGCATGGACACCCACACAGCTGGGAAACACAAACAAAACAGCACACAACCACTGTGCTATATTAAAACAGTCATGGCGGTAATAGCTGCTAGACGTACTTTGACCGTTTTGGCTAAAATTGGTTATCTATTCTGAAGTGTTAGTTAATTTTTACATTTCTGTTTTGGAGTGTGAGGGTTTGGAATGACATGGTTGCCTGAAAGTTTTGCCAAAAAAAATGAACTTAGCTTGAAGTGGGTGAAAGAAACGTAGGTGTTGCTTAGTAAAGTTTATTGCAGCTGATGTAATGTTAGATGTAGGTAGGCAGGCATGTCGTGCCCACTGACCGTGGGTAGCTGTGAGTGTGCACGCAGTGAAGATAAATCCACTATATAACAAATTAAGCAACAAAACAGGTTAATTAAAGTGACATAACATAAGCAGATAAGCAGAAGTATAATTCAGCCAGGCACACCATTTCTATATGCATTTATTGATTCTCAGAACCCTCATTAGCCCTTTTTCCAATGGAGGCTACAAGACAAAAACGATCAATTTGTGGCTATGAGAGGCTATCGTATGTCTCCTTCCTCATCAGAAGAAACAGAAGAAGAAACTTTCACTTTAATCTGCCTTTATCTGAACGTGCCAGCTTCGTGTCACTTTTACGACAAACTTTCAGAGGCAATCTCACTGGGTTAGATCTAGTAACATTTAATCATAGCGTTCAACAACAGTGGCACGCAGTTGTCATTAATTAATAGGTACACACGAGCTGTATGTCTGCATGTCTCCTGTGTTTAGTCAAGTGCATTTCTCAATTTCAATAAGATCAAGACGTTTTTGGTGTATCTTTCAATGCTCCCAATGCAGAAGAGAGCTCTTTGAACTGGAAGTCATGCACAGCACATAGAAACGAACTGTTCTTAGTGACTGCATTTCACTACAGCTCATCTTGATAATAGTCTGGCAACAAGTCTAGTGAGTTAGTGACAATCTTCTGTCACAGGTTACAGAACCTGGCCTGTCTAATGTCTGAAAAGGGCTTTTGTGTGAGCACAAGTGGAAATTAGAAACAGTTAAATGCTAAACTTTATGTAGTGCTATGAGTAGATAACCACTGCCAATAACGTCAGTTCAGCTAATGTTTACATTTGCCACCATATGCTCTGGGTCATGTCGTGCCAAATATAAAAGTGCAAAAGTTCTCTTGTAGTTTAAGATGTAGACTTTTAATTTGTTATATAAGTTATATAGTCTTACTTTAATTAAGTGTTTGTAACCTTAATGAAGTCATAGCTACAGTAGTGGCAAATCAGAAAATACTATAAGTCATCAATAATTTATCAGTCATAGAAATCATATTTATAAATCAAAAAAAGGTCAGAAAAGGACTAGTAGGCATTTAATAGGCAATCATATCATGTGTGGGCATTAGTTCAAAATACGCTCATGTGTCATTTTGGAAGGCAGTGGCACCCAGTGGAACAAGGTGTCTTATTTAGGTAAGAGCAACGATTCGCATGTGGGTCATTTCACCAGTCATGTGAATATGAGGACTCTATGCAACCCCGTGAAAATCTAAATATAGCCTTACTGCTTCCATAGAAATTAAGAGAGTAAGTAGCAGCCCTGTGCTGATAATCATTTACACTTGATTAACTGATCATCAGCAAGTGTGAGCACCTCTATAAAAGCAGAGGTTTTGGCAGCTTGATGGTCTATATCATAATGACAATTTTCACAAGAGTGGATGTCCCAGAAAATTCACCACAAGGTCAGACTGTGCAACAAAAAAAAACAAAACAGAAAAAACAAGAGCTACACCTCACTACAGGCATCGGTCGTGGAAGTCAAAGTTCATGACATTACAATTAGAAAAAAGGCTGAATAAGTCAGGCTTGTTTAAAAGGCATGTCAGGTGAAAACCAATACTCCCTAAAAAGAACATAGCAACACAGCTTAGATTTGATAACTCGCATCCGAACAACCCACAACACTTGCACAGATTAAACCAAAGTGGAGGTGTTTGACCATAATGCACAACGAAACACCTCAAACCAACTGTCGAGCACGGTGGTGGAGTGGTGATGATTCAGGTTTGTTTTGCATCCACAGGATCTGAACACCTTCCAGTCATTTAGTGGAATATGAACTCCTGTGCATATACTAAAGTATTTTACAGTCAAATGTGAGGCCATCTACCCAACAGCTAACGCTAAACACGAGAATATTTGCAAACACAGAAAACGATTACTTCAAGCAATTGCTGCTAAGGATGCTGCTACAACCTGCTCAGTTATTTGGTGTTCTTAGCTTGTCCCGGGACTGTATGTACCCAACTTGTATGCTCAACCACATTTTTTTGTTTGTGCTTCTTTTTACAATGAAGCAAAGAGTACTTTTCCAACCTCTATGTGCTTCCCCACAAACAGCTGAGGAACACCATATAAGCTGTCTGAGTGCAGTGAAGAAGATAATTCCCAGGCATGGTAGCATGGTTAAACAGGCAAAATGGCTTCTTCATTACTGGATTCACTTTGCACAACAACTGTCCCCATAAGCCTTAATTTTCCCAAACAGCTTTATATTTGGCAAGTGTTTCTTACAACAGCATGGTGAGTAGCTGTACAGAGGTTTTTATAGTGCCATGCGTCACTTTATGGTGTTCAATTATGATTGTCTCAGGTGCTTAACTCTCTGTATTTAGCAAATCTGTTGGCAGATGGATATTTAGCATTAGCATGTTAGACACACAATTATAGAATAACACAGTGTCATAGAACTGAAATGTTGCTGTTTACAAGGAAATGGATATTGAAATGAGCCAGTGGGGGGGAGGGGGGGGAACAGTTTGCTACATACTCCATTTCCTCCTGAATATTTTACCCATTTAAATTTCATAGTCTTTGTTTTGTGGCATATTTAAATAAAAGTACAAAATAATATATGTAAAAAAAAAGCACAACTTCTTTCTTTCTTTCTTTCTGTCTTTAAATTTCTGTCAAAAGCAACCAAGTACACAAAAAATTGTCTTGTCCAGTCCAGGGGTAAATTAGCTGAATTATCTAACATACAGCTAGCAATGGAATTAGCATATGCTTATTTAAAAAAAAAAATATATATACCACTTTCTATATGAATATAAACTTGAAGCCTTAATACAAGTTAAAGGAGTTGGTTATACATATATTCACCTGGTTATTAGCCCTAGAGACCAAAACATTTTCCTGCACCAAGTTGCAAACGTGTTTGTTTCTGATAAGGTAAGGTTTTGAAACTAGCCTCGGGTAAACAACTTCATTTTTTGGCTCCCGTGCATTACCTTTTTCTTTAGCCTCGAAGGTTATCTTTTTTTCTTTCGTCCAGTAGTTACTGGATTTTTGGGCATGGGTTACGATGGAACGAGTTAGGAGCAAAAACACTGATACAAAACACTATTATATTGCCTTAAATTAGCATAACGCAACGCTAGCAACCTGCCCAATATTCACTCTCTCTTTAGCTGCTAAATGCTCCATATATCTGTGTTTGCCTTGCACTGGGCAGCTGCTGTACAGACCTTTTTTGTTTTGTTTTTTCTTCCTCCAAATCTTTACACTAAAATTGCTTTCTGCTGTGCCTGAAAACAAGGCTGATGAGAGCTGTGAGAGTGAACCAAAACAGTAAGGTTATGGGCTGAAACTCCAAGGCTTCACAGAGCAGCACACATCTGATGATCTTAGCCGTGTTTCTCCGCGGGTTCATCTCTACAAGCGACCCCTCGCATTTGCAAGCAGCTGCGTGATCAAGTCTTAATATAAAAATAATGATCACAGCGCCTTTAAAGTTGTAAAATTGCCCAGGGCCCACCTTATGCGAAGATGTTCTGCTTATGATGAGATGATTTCAGCCGCTGATATTTGGACCATGATAACCGTGTTTACGGGGTGTTGAGTTTGATTTAATAAAAGCACTTCACCTCCAAAGTTGAACCCATTCTAATTTAGCATTTTCGAAGAGGCATATGAAAATAAATGTGCGTGTTTTAACAAAAAATAATAATAAAAATTCCTTGAAGGATGCTTTGGCTCAAATGAAATGTTTTTATCAGACAGCATAATGTTATCTCTATCTTGAGGATAATCACAGTAGAATTTGAATAAAGAAATCTCTTTCGGTAGAAAGTAAGGACTGAGCTGATACACTTGCTATAAATGAGCGAGTGAATGTGAGGGAACAGAAGGTATTTTTAATAGCATGGATGACTACTTGACATGTTTGTCAGTTTGCTGTTTATTGTCCATTACTGTCATTGTGTGATCCGAGTTTTTCTTTGCAACACAACAGAACATTTCCGAATGCTGACAAGATTCGACTAAAAATACCATTAATTCTTGAAAAACAAAAGTTTTTTTGTCAAACTTTTATTGCCACAGATTTTATTTCTCATTTCGCTTTTTAAAATTCAACAAAGGAGACTGCGACATTCATGTGGTCCGTCGACATTTCTTATCACTTTCATGATCCGCGTTTCTTCAATAACACTAGACATAAGTCTAACTTTGCCTTCATTTGCATGTGTTTGAAATGCCGTTCTGTCCCAGTGCCGGGATAAAACTGTTTATGCTTAACTCACGAAGTCAAATAAAAAGGATCTGATCTGAATCAGGCCTGTATTCTTTTAATCCGCAGGAAACCGGTTCTCCCAGTATTGCTGTGGTGTTCGCTCCACTGCTAAAGTGCAGGCTTTTAATGTGCAGTGGTATTGCATGGCACTTAAGCTGTCACTTTGAAGCTACCTGGGTTTTTATGCAAGTGTAATGGCGGGGAGCTTTGGTCAGTCCTCTACCTGAAGAAATTCATTTGCGCTGGGCGCGCATAGAAAGCAGTGCCAGGCAGAGATAACGCTGCATCTTTGCAAGAGCGGGCTTCCGGTTATTTTTCATCGCAGTGTTGAGGAATTCAAGGTGTTCTTCAGACGGGAAACAAGCAAAAAATGTGCTTTACGAGCTCTCTGTTCGCATGGGCTCATTAGCGGAGCACTGGGTGAGTGATTGGATGATTACTTATTGTTTGATTGTAATTAGGATTATTAAGGTGATTAATTGGCTATAGGATGATTGAGAGGGCGAGTGGTTGGCTGGCTCCAGCTGGGGATGTGGTGCAGCTGAGGCTGCTTTCAAAGGTCATGGAAAGATTTTAGTGTTTTGTTTTTTTAATTCCCACATCTATCTCCCACCCCGGGGTTACGTTTTGTAAAACTGGCTTTGATTAAGGCTTAAAATACATTCCATTGGCAAAGGTATTCCCTCGTCTGCTTTCGCTTTGAACTTGAGCGACATCCCGTTCCTAATCCACGTGGTTTAGGGTTGGTCCGCCCTTTGCAGATATAACAGCTTTTACACTTCTGGGAAGATTTTCCACGAGGTTCAGGAGTGTGCTCATTACAATTTTTGACCATTCTTCCAAAAGCGCATTTGTGAGGTCAGACGCTAATGTCGGATGAGAAGGCTTGGCTCACAGTCTTGCTCTAATTCATCTTCTTTTGGGTTGGGGTCAAGACTCCGGACAAACCCGTCCATCGTTCGCATTCTTCCAAACTTGTTCTTCCTCGTGCTTTTTGCACTCCTGCGCAGTCATGTTGGAACAGGAAGGGACCATTCCCAAAATGTTCTCACAAAGTTGGCCTTTTGAAATTGCCTCCAAAATTTCTTGGTATGCTAAAGCACATTCTAACACCTGAATTCAATCAATGGGTGAGTGAATACTTTTGTCAATAAAATATACAGCAAAGGGAACAGCTGGTGTTACATGGGATAAATATGTATCTCCAACAGCCTCTAGCTAACTCGTCTGAATTACTCTTCTTACTAATCATCCAAAATCTTCCCTCTCCTTTCCCTTGAATAAGCTTTTGATGGACACGTCTTACTCCAGTTGTATTCTTAAGAATAGCTGAACCTTCTGAGAGAAAAGCAGAAGATTTCGGTATAAATATTGCATTCACAGGCGCACACACAGAATGTAATATAACATAGGACTCCTTGCCAGCCTCAGGCGAGATATAGGTGGAGGTTTTTTTTTTTTTTCCCCTTCTTCTTTCCCTTGCTTTGCAGGATGTTATCTCGTGTTTGCTGCTAGGTGGAGCCCGAGTACACGGCGAGAGCGGCAATCCACATCCGAGTTTTTCCTCTCACCTTTTACTGGCTCTCCAAAACCCCTTGGTCTCCGTACAGAATTACTCCCAGCCAGTGCGCGCAATTGGTTTGTCATAGTCGCAGAGAGCTCAGTTTTTCTGGACCCAAACAACTTAGCTTCTTTTTCTTTTTTTTCTTCTTCTTCACACTCCTCTCCTCTTCTGTGGAGCTTTTCTCACAAGATACCCTCCCTTCCCTACCTCCTCTTGTCCCTACTCCTCATTTGCCCCCCGACTTAAATTCATCTGGATACTCTTTTTTTTCTTTTCTTTTTTAAATCGTGCGTCGGTGTGCGTGAGCGCATGGTGGCGAGAGGGGCTGCTGGCGTTTTTCAAGCTTTTTACGGGACGTGATGTAGCCTCCCCGCACACAGAAAGGACGCCTTGTGCCATAAAGGGATCTAAGGGGACAGTGTACCGTGGATGCAACGCGAGGAAGCCGCCGTTTCATCACCGCCGGGGCTCGGATAGTGGAGCAGCAGTGGCAGATAGAGGCGATTTTTACGGGGATATTGAACGGAGCGACAGGAGGCAACACTTTGGAATCGCTGCCCTCCTCTCTCCCTCTCTCTCTTCGACCCCCATCAAGTCTCTCTCTTTCGCACACACAAACACACTCTCGCAGTGCTGTAAAGGACGGTACCTGAAAAGACACTTGCGAGAGAAATTAACGCTGACTTTGAGGACGGAGTGCTATTTCCTCCGCCGTTTCTAAATGCGCGGTAAGTGTGACGCTCCTGTTTCTTCAAAATGCATTTGGCCGTCAGTTTGTGCGCATACCCGCCGCTGTCTTCAGATTCGGGGGGCTTCGGGGCGATGATGATGATGATGAGAGTGATGGTGGTGATGATGATGATGATGATAATCCCCGTGAATGGACGCCCCCCTGCAGCGGTGCAGAAACGCTCTGTGTGATGTATAATATCAACCTCTGCGTCCCCTCCACTCTTTAATTACTTTAGCCGGGCTATCGATGCGTTCCGGTTCAATCAGAGCCCGTCAAATCGAAATATGGAAATGTAAAATTTCCCCCCGTTTTATTTATTTATTTTTGGACTTATTAAACATCATGTTGGAGGGTTAAAGTGAGCTGATTTCCTTACCAATCAAATGTCGCTTAAAACGACATGTAGTGCTTTCCCTCCTTTGTTAAATGTCTTTTGACGAAGTTTCATATCCGCTGCATTCCTGTGAATGCAGTTTTCTTTTTCTTAGTTTTGATTTAAGAATGATATCTTGCTGTAGTTTGTATGGGATGCATCTGAGACCTGATTGCAAAGGCTGAACTGTGCGTGTGTGTGTGCGTGTCTTTCACAGATGCCCGAAGAGGCCTCTGTTGTGTGAGGGTAGATGCAGTGGTGTGAGTGGTCTAAATATTTTATAATAGGTAGACTGTGCCTCAAGAGCGAAATATGCAGTTCATTGGTATAGGCTGTGCGGGGTCTTCGTATGACTCCACTCCCAGTCAGCATGACTTGTTTGCATGTTCTAAAAGTGTCAGGATTTGCAGCTGAACGTGTGCTGCAGCACGGGGAAATGAAACCAAACAAAGCTACAACAACACAATTAATGCACGGATTAATTTATGCATACACATAAAAAAAAAAGAGGGAAAGGTGAGTCCTGTGCTGAAGGAAGCCGTGCTGCCCAGCGTCTGTGTGAGAGATATGCGGGGTTGAGGTTGAGAGGGGGGGCACTGCACCGAAATCTTTGATGTGAAGACAGCACACTGTCTTTCAACATCAGAATCAAAGCGGAAAAGGTAACTAAGCCCATCGCTTTGAATCGGATCAGAAGTTTTCTCATCGCTGCACAGTGACGCCCTTCATTTCCAATTCATCATTTAGAATATGGTTTGATTTTCTTCCTTCCTTCTTCTTCTTCTCCTTCTTCTATTTGATGCTGAATAATATAACAGCTGCGGCCTGTGGGGGTGATCTTTCATGAGTTTTTCAGCCAAGCTTTTGGCTTCTTGTACTTAAGAATTGTGACTAACTTCCACGCACCCCACCCCAGCACGCCTAAAACTCCTTTTCAGGATATCATTAACGCCGTTGTTGGCTGTATCCTTATCTGACAATTACATTCATTATGCCGGGGACTGCAGCACCATCTGTCATATAATCTCCATCGATGAAAATGCCCCCAAGCAGGCAGCACGCAGACATATGCACAGCGTACACACGGAAACACGCACACACACACACAGTCAGTTTTCCTCTACCAACAATACAAACTTTGACTTCCTCCTCCAGGGGAAACTGGAGGGGACATCCGATGCTTTATGACTAAACCGCAATGTTAACTTGCACTTTGTTTTTCCACGTGTCTCATCCGTCTTGATTCAGCTAAACGCCGCTCCGTGTGGAATATAAACTAGGTTACATTTAACGTAACAGAGGTTGAACCCGGCGTCTGGTGGGATACCTGACGGGACGGGGCTGTATGAAAATAAAATAATCGTTCCCTCGCTTTTCCCTGAGCTGCCGTCGCGGTAGGAAAATTAAGCTTGACGCGAGCTGCCGTCTGATGTATCGATTGGATCGGTTACCTCGGGTAAGGGAACGTGGTAAGGGAACGTGGTGAGGGAACGTGGTGAGGGAACGCAAGGAAACAGCCCTACTACACCGTAGGATTCTCTCTCCGTGACTTCT
>VUQR01002710.1:23115-39516 GCA_015108515.1 Hemichromis elongatus
ATAAGGGTTGGAAAAAAAAAAAAAAAAAAAAAAGCAAACCCAAATGACAAACTCACAGCAGGGATTTTTTAACCCCATAACGGCAGGTCTACAGCGGCAGAAGCTGAGACGTGTTGGTATCACACAGGACAGAAGTCTTGTAAAACTTAAAAAAAATCTGTCTCTGGAGAAAAATGGATTTCTCAAAACCACTGATTTAGTGATTTAGTCCTGGTTTAATGCCATGTAATAACACGAGCACACGCACAAAAAACCCCAACCTTTTTTTTAGTTTTTAAGTTAGGTTATAGGGAACAGTGAGCTCGATCTGCTGTAATTGTTTTGCTTATTATGTGCAAAGCAAAAAGCAGAAAATGTGTAGATACAAACATTAAACTAGTTCCTGAAGCTGCATGCAATCTATAGACAATTAGATGATGAATGTATTTCAATTTGGTAAATTCTCCACAGTAAATTTGTTTTCTTATTTGTAAGTAAGTAAGTAAGTAAAGTTTATTTATTAAGCTCTTTTCGTAGACAGCGGTCACAAAGCGCTGTACACAAAGATTAAAATAACTAGAACATTAAATCACCGAAAAGACAATATGCACAAAAAAAAAAGAAAAGAATATTTTTATTAGAGAAAATCAATGAATGAAAAATCATGGGTTGGACAGTGATGGTCTTTAAGCTGCCAGTCCCTACTCTGTTGACGTGTGGCGATGTGAGGATAGTGCTGGTGATAATGCATGAAAAGCTAAACCTTTCTGCTTCATGGCAGTTAATGGCTGTTTACAGGACTTGAGTTCCCTGACACTGTGTGTACTCATAATAACTTTAGACTCTTAAACTTGCACCATGGGGAGATTTTATATACTTGTGCCTGTTGTACCTTGGCAATTAAGTGTTTCATTAACTTTCCTCAACATTAGGGGTGCTAATTTATTCATATAAGTCAACCAAGTATTTTGTACATGTAGTAGATTTATAGATTTAGGAGTGCAAAAATGCAACAGCTTAGTAGATTTTAAAGGTACAGTGTACATGATCTTGCCACTGGATGTCAGTACATTGCATACAGATTGTAGTCAACTGAATTCTGTTTTATTATCTCTCCAAATAACAGTGGCAGCTATAAAACAAAAAACTGGCCACAGTTAACAATCAAGATGTGATTGAGGATCAAAAGTAATTGTACAGAAAAAAGATCTGTAGTTGATTCCAAGTGTTGTGTTTTATTTGGATTTGGTAGATGTTAACTGTAGCTCTCAGTAAGAGGTCGAAATGGGTGTTGATTAAACTCCTTTACATGTGTTTTACACAAAGAATGCCATCATTAGGCAAAAAAAAAAAAATCTATCGGAGAGATAGACAAACATTTAGGGGTTGTCAAATCAGTTAAAGAAAGACCCGAAAGACCACAGAAGTCAGCTAAAGCACATTATCACAAATTATTTAGATATAGTACTTTGATACAATGTAGTCAGTGTACAGCTTGGATAACTGTATAAATTTGCTGTCACCTCAAAATAACTCAATGTACAGCCATTAATCTCTAAACCACTGGCAACAAAAGGGAGTACACCCAAAGTGTCCAAGTGCCCAAAGTGTCAATATTTTGTGTGGCCTTCATTATTTTCCAACACAAAGCTGTTTGCGGGTTCTCTTCTGCATTATCTTTAGAAGAGGCTTCGTTCTGGGACGACAGTCACGTGATGCAGCGTGTGACGTATGCACCGACAGGCTGACCCTGCACGCCTTCAATCTCTGCAGCAATGCTGGCAGCACTCATACATCTACTTTCAAAAGACAACCTCTGAATATGACGCTGAGCATGAGCACTCAACTTCTTTGGTCGGCCATGGCGAGGTTTGTTCTGAGTGGAACGTCTCCTGTTAAACTGCTGTATAGTCTTGACCACCGCGCTGCAGCTCAATTTCAGGATGCTGGGTATATTCTTGTAGCCTTGGCAAACTTTATGTAGAGTAACAATTCTTTGTTTCAGATCCTCAGAGAATACTTTCCTGTGATGTGCCATATTAAACTTCAAGTGACCAGTATGAGAGAGTGTGAGAGCCATAACATCAAACTCAACACACCTGTTCCCCATTTGCACCTGAGACTGTGTAACACTAACGAGTCACATGACACCAGGAAAGGAAAATGGCTAATTGGGCACAATTTGGACATTTTCATTTAAGGTTGTGCTCACTTATTTTGCCAGTAGTTAAGGCAATAATGGATGTGTGTTGAGTTTGTTTTAGAGGGAACAGTAAATTTACACTGTTGTACAAGCTGTACAGTGACTACTTTACATTGTATCAAAGTGTCATATCTTCAATGTTGTCCCAGTTTGTTAGATACTGTACAAAGAATGAAAGAAACAGCCCATGATCCAAACACATTACCTATCAAACATGATGAAGGCAATGTTAAGACATATGCATGTATGAGTGCCGGTGGAACTGTTGACGCTCTCTGCTCAGTTTCTGCCAAGTGGTGAAAAATTAATCGGACAGCACTTCGCAGTGCAAAAGGATAATGACTCAAGTCATACTGCACAAGAAAACCAAGCGTTTGTTATGTCAAAAATATTCAGTATACTTTAATGGCCAAGTCAGTGTGATCAGAGTAGAGCTTGCTTTTAAGTTATAAAACACAAAAATAGAGAAAGACCCACAAACAAGTAGCAAGTGAGGATGGCTGCAGTAAAGGCCTGACAGAGCATGTCACGGGAGGAAACGCAGCATTTGTTGATGCTCATGGTTTCTAGACTACAGGGATTGAGTTTAAACAACCTTCATGTTATATTAATAAAAAAATGAAAACGATAAAATTTATAAAATTACAAATGAATGCAATACTTTTGTTAAAATGTTGGGAGCCTTAACTTCTTTCTATCTCTCTCTCTCTTTCCTAATGTTTTCATACTGCTTAGGTAGTACTTACCTCAGTCCAGTTAAGTATATTTGACTATGGAACAAAGCATTAAAAAAGCGATCAATATCAATTTCATCATTTGGTTGAAAATGAATCCACTGTTCTGCCTCTGGAAGTGTAGAATTGAGATCAGTGGATAAATAAGCACAGACAGAGACAGGAGATTGAGCATTGATGTTTTACTAGAAAAAAGAAAACCAATGGAAAGAAAAAAAATAAGAAACAAACAGTGTTAAAGCCAGAGCGTTGACAACCAACCAGTCAGCTTTTTGCTGTCTTCGCGCGAAATCTTATGCTCTGGTGGTGAAAAGTAAAATAAATGGAAAAAAAAGAAAAGGCAACAGTATCATGTGAGGTTGAAGTGTCAGGTGTTTCTGGTCTGGTGAGCTGGATTAGTGATAACTGTAAAAAACCCACTGTTTGAGCAGTTTTACTCATGCTGGATTGGTGCACTTCTGCAGGCTCCTGATCCCCTCGGCTGAGAAGTGAGTAGAAAATTTCTACCTTATTGGTTAAATTTATGAATAGTTTAAATCTGCTGTTTGAAATATGTGTAGATTTAAGAGGTTCTTTTCTGTTTGTGTGTTTGTCTGTTTGGCTTGAATAGATCTGATGCAGGACTAATACAAGATGAGGTGTGAGTTCAAAAGACAAGGTTATGATACAAAAGGAAAGCAACGTTGAGAACGCAGAGCTAGAAGAAACTCAGATTGTCAACCGGTGTCTCAGGTTCTTGATTAATCTCTAGCCTGTTACTTTGCATTGGATTAGGGCAAGAAATTAAAACATTTTCAAGAAATCATTCTTGAGATGTGCTATGTACAGAGCTTTTTGTATGTTAGGGGAGACACAAGCCGAAGGAGGACAAGGCAAAACAGGGGGAAGGAACAATGATGACCTAAACAGGTGAGAGGTGAGGTAAAGGATAAACTGTAAAATAAAAAGCAAAACTGGGGGGCTTTGAGGTCACTGAAACACAAGAGAAATGAGACGGGCAGAAAACATAAACATGTCATTCTCACATACATTATCAGGCTGTAATATGACACAGATCCTAAGCATCATGCTTCAGCTGTATTACAGCAAAGTTACTGCACTAATTTACTTCCATTATTTTTTTCCCAAGATTTTCTCAGATATTAAAGCATCCGTGTGCAGGACTTAGAGTGCTTTTTAAAGCATGTTTTCACCATTGTATAACCACCTGTACCTGGGAATCACTGTGTTTTCAGTACTCTAGAATGAGTCCTTCACACAGGAAGCGGCTCGCCTTAATAGGATATTGCCAGGTTTGGACCAATCAAATGCCATGTGGCCTTTGTGTTTTTCTGTTGTAACGAAGTTCGCTGTAGGTTGGTTGCTGGTTGCAGTCTCCAATCTGACAGCCAGATGTCACTAACACCTACACACCGGTCCTTTAATGCAATATGTGTTTTTTCTATTTTCAGGTCCGAAAAAATGTACCGAGCCATATAGATTTAGCGGAAAACACAGTCTACTTGTTTGAACACGTAACGTGAACGAAACGTGATGACAAAATTTTGCTAAAAAAACAAAGCACCATTAATGCTACACTCTTGAAAATGCCCCAAACTATTTCCCAGCAGTACAGCATTCAGACTGGTCCACAGCCTCTACATACAGTCATAAACAGTGGCATCTTTACATTGTTTGAAGTGACTTTGCAGCTAACAAAACATAGATTTGAGGGGGGTAAAGACACTATTAGAAAGTGGAAAGCAGTGAATAACTAATGGTTCTAGAGTGACCCCTTTGAGCAGACCGCATGTATGCAACTATGTTTGTGCACATGTTTCCATGTGTGTGTCTTTGTGAGTGCCAGATGGACATTCAGTGTTGTTTCGGACACACGAAAACAGTGGTATTTAAATATTTTCAAGTTATCAAAAAACAGCCATTGAACAGAATGTATGCCATGGCCTCTAACAATCAGTGATCAATGTTTTCTATAGCTCTCTATAGGCTTTTATATATATATATATATATATATATATTTATTTATTTGTATTATATATAATATGTAGATCTATAAAAAAAGATTTCATCTTAATTACAAGTAGTGGCATTTTTTATATTCATTATTGCAATGAATTGTTATCTAAGATGATTAAAAAAAGACAGGTGAACTCTGTTTTGCTACGCAGTTATTTACAAGTTTTAAAAAGCAAGCTCTCTGATATGGTACCTTTTCCCAGCGACTGGGAAAGATGGAGGATCTCAAATAACAACCAAACTGCCCATTTGAGCTGAATTGAATTGGAAATTGTAAAAGTTGGCCTTTATAGTTCAAATATCAGTTGCCTTTTACCGTTAGGAGACTATTTGGATAAATTATTCAAGATACGCGTGGAAAATGAATGCGTTCCCACATTTTTAAAGATTTTAGCCCCACGTATTTCAATCTCTGCATTTTTTCCTCTCGCTAATTTCTTCTGCGAACATCTGTAAGATCCCAGTTGTCGAGCTGAGAAACACTTTGTTAGGAAGCCATTTGAGATCTGCCCATGTATTTCTTTTTTTTTTTTTATCTACTCATCTCTGAATATACAGCTTCAACCTCACCCACTTGGCAAAAAAAGTACTCATCACTTTGCTATTTAGAATTTCTACGGTCATGATGATGCTGTTGATGAAGGGCTTCATGAATCACCATGTATTTTTTTTTCTTTTACAAACCCCTGTGTAGTCTGTGTTTTGGAGGTTACTTCTGTTCTATATTGATTAACTCGCTGGTTTGGGGCGAGAAACCATTCTATAAGCATTTTCATTCATTTTGAACAGTCCAGGGCTGAGTAGTCCAAATGTTCAAGCTTACAGTTTTCTGGTCTTCTAAGGGTTATACTAGCTGGCACTCTTCGCAGGCAAGTTAAATTGATGATGACCACGATGATGATTATGACGAAAACAATGTTTGTCGTCTCAGTAAGGCGCTGTTAAGGGGGTGTGGCTCATTGTCCAATGAAGAGAGAGCGGGAGTTGTTTGGTTGTCTGTTTTTTGTTTTTTTTTTCCCCTCTGTGGTCATAATCTTTATCACTATCATCATCATGATCAGTTTTATGGTCGTGTTCATAGCTCATTGTTCATGGAAATCTGTGCTGGCTTTCCCGTTGGTTTGATGATATCGCGATATTGGCATCCTCTCAAAAAAAAAAGAAGAAAAGAAAGAAAATTAAAAAGAAAAGATTGCTGCAGGCAAGTGTGACGTCATGGTTGTCCATTGCTCTGTTTCTACACCGTTCGTTTCACAGATGTTTTTCATCCGTCTTCTGTAAAATGAGTCAGTGGCAGCAGGAAAGTGAAATAATGATGCGCGGTGTGTGTTTCGTGTAAAAATGTATTTGTATCTGAATAAATGTATCTGAATATTTGAGCTTCTGTTGCTATGATCATGTGCGTGCGAGTGTGTGAGAATATATATAGATTTTTTTTTGTATGTAAGTGTGTGTTCGGGTCTTTGTCAAAATCCTTGTATGTTTGTGTGTTGTTAAGGCACGGCAGGTGTTTTTTGGTTTTCAGGGCAGTCCAGAGGAGACCACTGCAAGGCCGGGGTGTCGGAGGGAGGCGTGGCCAGCATGCACAGCTTTGGGGCAGTCTGGCGTCAGGACGCGGCCATTCTCCCCCACACTTCCTGTGATGGACAGACGAGCCTTGTTCCGCATGGCTTCAGAAAAAGACAGCTGTATGAGGAGAGATGAAAGGGAGGACAGGAGAAGGGGAGGAAATAGCAGAGTGGAGATATTTTTTGAGAAAAAGAAAACCCTCACAGAGACAGAAACACTGCACAGCAAATGCAACGAGAACACAAAAAACACGTACATTTCTGTATAAACACATGCACAAAAAGCACTTACACATGCATGTGCCTGTACACACACTACACACAATTAGGCTCACAAATACAAAAAAAAAGGGTCTCA
This sequence comes from Hemichromis elongatus, assembly GCA_015108515.1. NCBI lineage: Eukaryota > Metazoa > Chordata > Actinopteri > Cichliformes > Cichlidae > Hemichromis > Hemichromis elongatus. The sequence continues at coordinate 29,974 of VUQR01002710.1, forward strand.
GGGCGCGATCACATAGACATATCAAATATTTTGAATAGTTAAAGTCATATTAAGAAGGTTGCACTGTTTGCATTTTTGTGGTTGTTTGTACATTTGTATTATTGCATAAGCAAACCAGTGCTATAGCAATTAAATAAAGCATTTCATTAATTCTCAAGCTAATCAGACAACTCTGATGATGGACTCTTCTTTTAAATAACTGATCAAATGAAAATTCTAAACATTTGCAGTTTCCTAAAATGAGTATGTACTTAAGTTCTCTTTTGCACTTATTTTTATTCAGTACATGTCTTTGTATTTAAGGCCGTTTAACAAAAGTAACAAACACTACGGTTTGGAAAATTGTAGTCAGCATTTTTTGATCCCTCTAAAAAGACCATTAGATCAGCATATATGGAAAAAACTTTACAATAAGAGACACAAACACTTGTTTGGTTGTAGTAATAGGAGTTGTAGTAGTAAATGAGTGAATAGTTAATGAGTTATTCATTAGTTCTACCCTAATAATGCCTGATGCTGGATTTTATAGTATAAAAATTAGTATTTACCAAATATCCGGCTGGGAACTCTACTTAACTCAGCATTTCCTCATTACTTCAGGGTTGCTTCACGGTAACCTGCCCTTCAGGTGTCCCCTCAATCAAAGTAGTTAGTAAAGTCGTACATAGCTAAAAAAGTCTCAAATTGTAAAAAGCTGACCAAATATGAGACATAAAGTTTATTCCTTTTTAATTATTAAACAAACAAATCAAAAGAAAAATAAAAGGGTCATGGATTTCAGTTCAATAGTCTTTCAAATTTCAAAATTGCACTTGTTAAAGGTGACCTGTAGAGTTTTAGTGTAAACAAACTTAATTTAAAAAGAAAAAAGTTAATTTATTACTTTTTAAAAACGTATATTTATTGAGGCTGTGGGAGCGTTAGCTCAAATGAATACATTTGAACCACTTCTATAAAAGCTAATAAAACCCTTCCGCGTGTCACGCTCATAATATGTGTTCAGTTCATTATGCATCATTTTTGTGACATATACTGAAGTTATAACTTCAGTATCTACTGCATTTATAACAGCAAAAACATAATTAGGGACGTTTTGTTGCAATATTAATGATATTTTAATTAATGCTCTAGAAAGAAAACTGTGACATTCACGTTTCCATTCCTCCTTTCTCGTGATATGGCATCGTGAATGAGTGTGCTATTTAATGCATGCATCTGCAAGCAGCTTTGCATCCCTCCAATCCATCTCCTCCTTTTTTGCTGTGTCTGACTTAATCAGTAATTTGCTGTTGTCCTTTATGCCTGCTCAGATCCATATCAGGGCTTTTGCTTGTGCTCACTCTTCCTGCAGCTTTCTTATATGCAGATGGAACGGCGGGGAGGAGTGCTCTCCCTGACTTATGCTTTCCACATATGCATGAGAAATGGTAGGGAAGTCCCAGAAGAGAGCCATGCCCTCCAAATATATACCACTGCAAATGGAAATAACATCTTTACACCACAGTGGTGCTGACTGAACTGTAATTTGCATTTTACTTGCTAGCACTTCTTCCCTTTTTTGTGAATTGCTGTGCTAAGCGATTACTAGCGAGAGTACATGTGCATTCTTGTGCATGATACAAACAAAATAAAATAAAACAAGCAATCATCCATTATGGTACTAATGATAAAAAAACTCCACAGGAAACCTTTAAGTTTGTTTTTGACACTAAATTAGAGGTTATCTACAGAATGATATAAACTGTTTTGATTTGATCTTAGTATTCATTTGTATTTTTGAAAAAAAAGCTCTAATCCTCTTTTAGAATTACGTTAACAGATGAGGTGTGAAAGCACCCTAAACTGCACATTCAAATCTCATTAAGAGGCTACCACGCTGTGCAAATGCTACTGTAGCATACAGAGGCAGGCAACAATCCACAAACATGTACACGATAGACAAAAGGGTTCGTGTTGTAGACATCTGCATTTCATAGGTGACCATGCGTTTTTGGGTTCTGGGTTTCATTAACCTGACAGACTCAAGTGTGGATTTGGAAGGATAGGTGTGAAACGGTGAGGACTTTGGAAAGACAGAGGGAAAACGGGAAGGAGTGATTTTTCTTCCAGGGTTTCAAATTCATAGAGAGGGAGTGACTGGCTATACTGCTCAGAGTCGGGCGACACTTCACACAGATGAGCTACTCCGGGATGTTTTGTTTTCCTAAAATTTCTCTCCTACTAACTCATGTTAGAGGTTTTCACACTGAATACACTGAACATCTAGAGGCAATAATCTGTTCAAATGATGCTAGTGAAGAAAAATAGAACATTTCTTAATCTTAAACAAATCGGGTGTTCTTGTATGAACTTTTGTATACCTGAACTGCAAGATAATATCTGAAAATTGCATTTTGTATTATTTAATTCCTCTTTCTTGTTCCCCTTTCCTTTCTATGGCTTTCTTATTTTAAGGTTTGTGAAGCTATGTTTAGATTTAAAGAGAAGATGTGGAATTTTTAAAGAAACTATTTTTAAAAAAATATTCTTGGATGATGGATAGCAGATCATAATCATTTCAGGAATTGCTGTTAACATCAGTGTTATTGCTTTTGAGTCTGGTCCAAAATGGTCCACTCTGAAAGTGGTTTGCCTTTGGTGAGCGCTCCATCTTATTCAAAACTATCAGTGTATGTCAAGAGCTAGAAGTCAGTGCACATTAAGCTCTCCTTATTTTTGCTTCCTCTGTATTGATTTTGCTACTTTCCTCAAGGTGAGCATCAAGTATGACCTCATAATGTCTCTAAATGGTTTCCTACGCCAGCCAACGAAATGTTCAGTGTTTTCTTTTCACTTTAGTTAATTGCTCCTTTATATAACAATAAACATGAGTCATGTTGCAACCACATCACAGAGTAGCTGTTCCATATGAAGTACTTGCTTCATCAATTATTCGTCTGCATTAAAACTAAGTAAGTAACCGGGCTGTTTTGAAATTGTCAGAGCTGGAAAGCCAAAGTGCCTTTTTTGTCTGTCTGCCATAAGGATGCACAGCTCCAGGTAATGGATGACACGATAGATGGTGTAGAATGGATGATACTCAGTATCAACTAAAAGCCAACAGAGATCAGACTGGTAACTTACAACTTTTCTCCAATGTGTCCCTTTTTATTGTTTTTGTATATATTTCTTTATATTTATTCCTGCTGTCTGCTATTTATATTTTATTCTGGCACAGTTGGTGTGGTGCACACATAATTTCATTGTACATGTACAATGACAATAAAGGGCTATTGTATTCAAAATTCAAAAGGAATTAATTAACAAATCTTTAAGACTCATGGTGTTTGCATATACATTTTAGCACAATGAATTTCCATTGTGTTCACCTATAAAGGAACCTTAGTAGACACTTACAAGCCAATTCATAAGATACACCTTGCTAGCACTGGATCAGATCCAATTTTGCCCTCAGAGCTGTATTCATTCTTTGTGGCATAGATTCAACACTGTGCTGGAAATATTCCTCAGAGATTTTAGTCCTTATTTTCTTGATAGCGTCACACAGTTGCTGCAGATTTTGTGCATTTGTTCCAGCACATTGCAAAGACGCTTGGATTGGATTGAGATCTGAAGACCGTGGAGGTCATTTAAATACAGTGAACTTACACTCATGTTCAAGAAACCAGTTATGATACTGCTTGAAGCAGCCATCAGAAGATGGGCACACTCTGATCAGAAAAAGAGATGGACATGGTAGGCACTCAGGTAGGATATGGTGTTTAAATTTCCCAAAGTTTGCCAAAAATTATCCTCCACATCATTACACCACCAGCAGCAACATGAAACTTTGATACGAGGCAGGATATCAAATTCTGAGGCTACAATCTAAATGACTAGGAGAAAATGAGAGTTCAGATTTGATTCACTGTTGCTTTCCTATCAACTCAAAGCAGTGGGACTATTCTCAATAAACCCTGGAGATGATAGTGTGGGAAAAATCCCAGTAGATCAGAAATAAGTTGCCTTGGTCATGTCCACCTGCCTCCATACAATCAGTTGTGTGATTGGCTGATTAGATTATTGCGTTAATCATAACTAAACCGGTATACTTAATAAACACTGTGGTCAGTGAATGTATATACCCTGGCTGGTAGTTGGAGAATTTTCCTTTTACGTACATAGACGCACCAGTAGAAATTCAGATAAATGGAAAATTCAAGTTTTTACAGACAAAAGATAAATAAATAAATAAAAGCAATCAAAAAATGCTGTTGGCTTAAAAAAAAACACCTTACCATTTTATATTTCCCTCAAGAATTTGTACTTCCACTGATTAAGGTAATTTTTAAGGGGGAATGTGGTGCAGCAGCAACTTTGCTGAAGCTTTCAAAAGACCAGACGAGCTCTAAATTAGTTTGAATTGGCTCAACACTGAATTGGACTTAAGAGGGACCAAACACAAATTTCTATCTGTGTTCATGTGCAATTAACAACCCACTCTACCCATTTGTCTGGTATTTCAGTGGCGCCAGAGGGAGTAATGAGCTGTCTAGTTATGCTGAAAGAATGGACATCTACAGTTATAAAAATATCTTAATAATGCTTTTCTTCATAAGATGTCTATCACATTTTGGGTAAAAATATTTTAAGTCAGACCCAAATCCACGGTAATTGGTGTCCACACACAAGCTAATTAATTTGTAGCTGGAAGCGGTCACAGATTTTAATGAGGACTACCAAATTAACAAACTTTTGCTCTCAGGATGGGGAAATACTGAAAATAGATAATCCCAAAAACCTTGTAAAAGTTTAACCAAGAAAACACATGAACAGATGAGGATAACGAAGACGTTTTTAGCATTAATAAACTTTTAAAGAACTAACTAAAGATGTCAGATGTGAAATGAGATAATAAACCAAAACAATTAATTAAAGTAATTAATAAATAAATAAATAATAAAAAATATATTAATTAATTGATTCATTAAAAATAAAAAGGTTCCAAAAAATCAAAATGTATTTAATGCTGGAGTTGTGCATCACTGTTCAATATGTTATCTGAAAATTACAATGCAGGTGCCTAGTCATTAACCAAGAGCATCACCACCATCATCACCATCATGATCATCTGCAGCCAAAGACGATGGAACCAAATCTGTGGTCACATAAATCTAACCCCAGTCTGGCCCAGGGTGACGTAACCGTGACAAAAACGCAAACCAAATTGAAACCCAAAAGTCTAAGAAAATATTCTGCCAATAAACAAATAACCAAAACAGCGAAAATTAAGCAGAAAACATAAAAAATGAAAGATCATTGGTTCCACAATGCTTGACCACATACTCATCACCACATGAAGAACAAAACGGTTGCGTGGGGCTGCTGCGACAGCCGCGTCGGTACAAAACTACAGCACCACCACCATGTTCAACACCACCATTACCCCACCTATACGGGAGCCTCTAAATCCTACCCCTATATCTTGACCCCCTCGGAGCCGTACACGTTGTACCCCTCCCTATAAGTGGCTAGATTCTGGGTGCTGGGGGAGGGGCTGGGGCAGTGGGGGGGGCTAAGGTCCACCTTCATGCGCTTGGCTTCGGCCCGTGACTTGTAGCAGAACTCGACCAGGGCCACCAGCATTGCCAGGCCCAGGCCGCCCACAAGGATGTAGAAGACCCCAGCCACGTTGGACAGGCTCAGAGCCTGGGACGACTTGTCCTGAAGAGATGGGAGAGAGGGAGGGAGGGAGGGAGGGAGGGAGGGAGGATTCAAGGAACATGTGTTTAAAAGATGAAAGGGTAGTAGTAGTAGAATGGGTAGCAAAAGGAAGTAGAGGAGAAGTGGTGGGTAGACAAGAAGGAAGAGTAGAGAAGAATGGAAAAGTGAGGGGAGATGTTGAGTGAACTCAAGGTGTGAGCAGCAGGAGGAGAATGGTGCAGTAAGGAAGGTGGAGACAGAATAGGAAATGATTAGAGGGAAAGGGAAATGAGGGAAAAAGCAGACAAAGAAAAGCAGATAATGTAGGTTAGACACAGAGAAATGGAAATAGTACCAGACAAATTGATATGCTTACAAGTACTGAAGTTAGTGTATAAACTTACATACTACTCATATAAAACTTTAATATCTACTGCCACCACATCTGTTATTTCACAAATACTGTATACTACAAATCTACAGCAATCAGTACAGCTACAAAACATTCAACAATTCTAGAAATGTTACAGTGTGCAAAGTAGTGCAGCAAGAGTGAATTATTTGTAGATCAAGTTTTTAATCTGAGCGGGGATTACATTTTGCTCTATTGTTTTGGAAAAGCTCCAGCAGTTTAGTATAAAATTTAAAATTTAAAGAAACAGGGCAAAAAAAATATATATAAAAAAATTCAGTTTTGAAACAATTTTTAGTTTTAATTTTAAAATAATTTAAAATGCTTTTGATAAATGTTGTTAACTGGGGAGGTATGCAGTATGAAGCTAACTGCTCTGTTATTTCCAGGTTGTTTTGTAATAAAGTAATTGTAATTCATTGGTAGGTTATATCTATTTATACAAATGATAAAGCGTAATTATAGAACATATTTTTTTGTTGTGTTTTGTTTTTAGGTTAGCTTAAAGCATTATATTATATTATATTATATTATATTATATTATATTATATTATATTATTAATTAGTGATATAAACTCTATTAATTATAAATGCTACGTTCTGTTTTTACCTTATTAAAAAATGAAAAACATATATATATATCTGTGTAGTTGGGCTCCTGTCCACACTCCAGAACTGATTTTACAGCATGTTAATTTTACCAGTCAAATGAGTGTAGCAGCTGAGCACCACATTTTTTTTGACTGACTTCTTTCAAGGAGAGTTTTGAGGCAATAATAACAAGACACGTAGACATTTACAATGAGCTATTATGGAAAAATTCCTAAATGAATGGAAAACAAGGGAGCTGATCCCTGATTAAATCTCAAATATAAAGGGAGAGCCTGTAATTGCAACAAGTTAATATTGCTGACGCTGATCAGTGCCATTCTCATTTGGAATGGACTAGCATATGAGATTAAGACAGAAACATGGAAGTGAAGATTGATGATTTTACATATTTTAGTATATTTTTCTTACATGTGAAGATGGAATTGCCACAGAGTGATACAGAGACTGAAGGAGACTGTTGTCTTTATTTGTATTTAAAATTAATTAAATGTGGTCCACCATCCAAAAAGACTCTAAAACCACTATGCATCTTTTAAGTCCAATGTGGACATTCAAGAAATGTTTAAAGAGTGTTTAAAATGCTATTTCTAAGACAGTAGTTGCATTAATCTGGAGCGTATTCATGATGCGAGTTTCAGGCTAGCGTTCTGCAGGCCATAGCAGCGTGAGACTGACCTTACTTCCAGAGTCCTTGGGTCCACACTCTCCCTTGTCATACCACCATTTGTTTTTCAGTTTGTCTAAGACGCCTGCTTCGCTCAGTTTCAAAACTGCAAGGTTTACCGGGGTTCTTCGCGTGTAAAAATAACATAAATAACATCATAGGTCATGTTATTTTATGTTATTAGAGTATTTCTCATTTGCATTGCACATCTCAGTAACAAAGAAAAACTTTTGCTTAGATTGAGTGACCTAGCATGGATCCCACTGAATACATGTGTGTATGCTCGTTGAGGAGGGGCCGGGGGGAGCGAGGAGCTAAGGCGAGCTACAGACATATGAGTGGGACCCACCTTTGTCACTTCAGGTAACACACCCATGCCGCCCCAGCTCATCCTACAATAATCCAGAGGCAATTACTATTAAGCCGGGACTATTGGCATCAGACTAGCTCTGAGTCACAACTGGGAGATTGAGAAGTTTATAAACTTTGCATGTGTCGAAGCAGAAATTATCTTTTCTTTTAACTCTCCCTAATACACATCATTAGAGAAAACAAATGTGCAGTTCTGTCTGCTGGTTATTTGATTGTTTTGACACATTCAAATATGAAATTTTGGATAAACATCAGAGGGTTAATCCTTTGGCAGTCAAATGTCCAAAACCACTTTTATTTGAATACACCTACATAGAAATACACTAACACAGCGGTCCCCAACCCCCGGGCCACAGACCGGTACCGATCCACGAGTCGTTTGGTTTGTTTTTCACAGTTTTTATTGTTATTTTTTTATCGTTTTTATCGTTAACTCAATGTCCCTGGGTCTTTTCCCGTGTGTTATAAATAAATCTTCGTTTTTTGTACCGTACTGGTTTTATTTTGTTGCATTTGTCCGTGACACTTAAAGGTCCGTGAAAATATTGTTGGACATAAACTGGTCCGTGGCACAAAAAAGGTTAGGGACCGCTGCACTAACAGGAAGGTTTCTGCCTGTCCTCTACTTTGGGCTGTGACTGAAATCGATGGACTGCTATGATATGTGGATGAAACTAGGCAATGCGAAGCATGTGTTGCTAAAGATGAATTGAAATAATTTATCACAGAGTCAAAGTTTTATTTATTCAGTGCTTTGGTTTGTGACGAGTTCTAAATATATACACTACTAATGATGGTTTCATTAGTACTGTATATAGTAGTGCATGCTAACAATAATTAATATTAATTACATGACAAATAACAGCTAATTAGCATGCATTTAGCTTAAAGCCTGTGTCTAATTACAGCCACTAACAAGAATGTAGAATTTATTCCTGTTCAAATGAACTTGATAGACAGCATTAAAATTTCTCAGTTTTCAAATTTACTAAAGGAATGAAACTTTTGTTAAAGACCAAGATGAATACTTTTAGAAATGGCTGAAACCTCACACATCCTGTCATTGTGTTTTTTGCTTTTATTAATTATTCATCTCTCCATCTGCCTTTAGTCAAACTGAGCCTCTCAGGGGTGTCTTCATTTGACTCTCACTAGACTGTTTGTTTTCTCTCTACTCGTCCCAGAGCTGCCACTAGGGGGCAAATATTTCCGTCTTGACAGTAATTGCTCTCTTTACTATTCCAGCTATCCATCAGGGAAACCTCTTTCCATTACTTTGCACTCTGTCCTGTCAGAGGGACATTACCAGGTCAGTGCAAAGCACCTTTAAAATGGTTATCTTCAGGAGATGTGCTTGATTTATATTTCCATGCATTATAAAGAAAACGAGCATTTTTCCCCCCCGATGATACAAAATGAAAGTAGATATATTTACATTTTTCAGCAATCGGGTTCTGGGTCTCTACCACTTTCAGCCAACTGATTTATTTAAAAAGACGTTATTTCAGGGGTTTTCTTTTTATGTGTATCAACAAGCTTCAAAGTGCATTTGTCAATGTGTCTGAACTTATATATAAAGTCACAGACCACAGACATCAGTGCAACCTTGTGCCTATTTTTGCAGCTGCAGGTTGTCTCAAGAGATTTAAGCTATCTCTTCTGTCCTCCCTGTACGCTGCTTGACTCTTTGCCAGGGCAGATGCATGTGTTACACTCCCAGGACGGGGGCTGTCGCGAGCCGCTCAGCTGGTGAGCAGCCCCTGTCACCTGGAGGTTGGGGGGGGGGGGGGGGGGGCCCACA
>VUQR01002710.1:39536-57682 GCA_015108515.1 Hemichromis elongatus
GAGAGGGCTAACCTTGGAATCCCCTCCCCCGCTGCCACATTCTCCTTTGTCATACCACCACTTGTTTTTCAATTTGTCCAACAGGCCCTGCTCGTTGAGTTTTAGCACGGCCAGGTTGACCGCGTTTCTTTAAGTAAAAAATAAAAAAGGAGGAACAGATAAGATAGTTTGGTCAGAGCAGAGGATGGAGGGACAAACAGACAAGATGGACGGGGGACCGTAGTCAGGAGAAGGAAAGGGAAAAGGAGGATGAAAGGGAGCAGAAATTAAGATGGGCTGAATTCACACATACAGGTGAATTAGAGGGGGGAAACCGCACCCCAGACAACGCTCTCTCTTGCTATCACTCCTTGACTTACTTCTGGATTATTTTCCAAATTTTTTTTAATGCTTTTTCCAAAAAAAAAAAAAAAAAATCCCTCTTGTGCCACTCTTCTGTATCTGGCTGCACTACCATCAGATGCTACTACAGTGAGTACCAGATTACTGGTATAAAGTGTGTTAACCAGGTCTCTGCAGCCCACTGATGAGGCGCTTGTCCCCTCCTGCTGCTCCCCTGCCATCCTATTGCTCTGTACACGTATGTATCTGTGTGTGTGTGTGTGCGTTGTGTTTGTGTGGCTTCAGTTTCCTAAGGCTCTGCTTACTCTGTTAAAGGGACTGACCTCTAAACCAACTTCAGGGACACAGGGCTAATACTTGTAAAGTGTGTGTTTGTGTGTGTGTGTGCGCAAATCACCTAACCTCTGTATACCTAGCATGATTTTAATGACATACAAAATCATTACTTGTCAATACTTCTTTGTAGATGTGCATGCAGTGTGTGGCCTCAAATGAAATTTAATTAATCAATTCATTCACTCAGGTTTTAGCAGGGGTGTCAAACATATGGCCATGGCCATACTACACCAAAGTAACAATACAAAGATATTTACATATTCCAAATATTTGTTAATGATGATTTATTATTTATAAATTACTCTCCTGTAATCGCAATTGCAGTAGAGTCTGGGTAGTGAGCCACATGAACGTTTTTCTGTAATTTTACATATTTATGCATTTGTGCTAACAGATTTTTCTCATTTACTACAGAAGCAATTTTTTTTTATCATGCAGAACGACTGAGACATACAATTAAAATTAAACTAATTTTTCTTATTTTAAATAGGATTCAATTTGTAGTTAAACATTTTTACACTGACAGAAAAGGGAGTTTCGCTGGATTGGTCTGTTTATGATGAAATTTTACATTATGTGGCCCAAAATGTAAAATTAGTTTGACATCCTATTGTCCCTAATTATTATTTATTTGAAAAAAAAAAATTGTATACATTTCAGTTTAATTTTACTCAAGATTATTAGTTTGTGTTTACAAGGGCCAAGAATTATGTTGTGAATGTGTCACTTTCTGCTTCTCTGGCACATCTCTGATTTTTACAGCTGTCCGTGAACACTTTCCTGTCATCCTCTTCTTGTGCGACCATGCTCTGCTTTTGTTTGTGTGATGCTGATCGTCCATACTAATCTCTGCACAAAGGTCACAGCAGTCACTGCGTACTTGTTTATTTGTCTGGCCCTTTGTCTGTACACTTGCCTATCTGGAAGCACTATCTCATCTCTGAAGGTCTGATGGTACACTGGTGTTAAGAGCTTAGAAACAATATTCGAGAACAGATTTGAGAAGAGACAGCGTTCTCTGGGGTGATCTAATCTGCCGGCCATGACTAATTTCATCAACATAAGAGGAATGGATGAAAACAGTTCAAAAAGATCTGTAAAGCATGATAATGACAGTCACGTATTACAAGTCACATCAAAAGAAGTCATATAGCAGAAATTATACAATACTATTAATGTTCAGCTCAGTCATCAGAGTATTCATGCTCTTCATCAACATATTCATCATCATCATCATTACATCAAATAGCATTGTGATTACTGCACTAGGAGGAGAGGCAGGCTCACCTGGCGTGCACACTCGCAGCCTTGTGCAAGTCTGTGTTTCTGCAGACTGAAAGACAACTGTGGACAGTCCCAGGTATATGTTACAGGGGAGCTTCCAAACGAACCTATCCACTTGCTGTCTGTCACAATTTTCCTTCATAAACGGGAAAACTTTTTTTTGTTGTTGTTGTTTAACTACAGGGTGACAGGGGTCTTGAGGAACTTTGCACCATGCACAGGGGAAAGTTATAGGACATGGGGTGAGGCTGTGCTTTGCCTTTCATCTGGCAAATCTGAAATGCTGACGGAGATAGATGGAGGAGAGAGGAGTAAGCAAGTGGTCCAGCTTTGCTGAATTTAGTCAATTATTTTTTTTCCTCAGCAGGCACTTGTCACATTGAGAAGACAAAGTTTCTTTACTGCTGTCACAGTCACCTGGAAAATGAATTATCTGCATTGCTGAGGATATCGCAGTGAAACCTATTGAGACTGTTACTGTAAGCTCAAGTTAACAAGGCAGAGAAACAAGTGTTTACTGAGGGAAAAACAAGATAAAATGACCAACTTCATGGCTCGTGTTCACTTTGTCATTTGTTTCCTCCATCTTATAGTTTCTCTTTCATGCTGATGCTCTTTTTCTTTAAAAAAATACTACTAATTTTTCTGTTTGTTAGGCTTTAATTTGAGATTGTTCAATTATTTATTAATTTAACTGGTTTAAAGATTGAAACTGTGTCTTTCTTTTGTTTGTGGCTCATGTTTGTCACGTTGAATCCTGTATTACATTTACTTTGAATTCCCCCCATTGGACAAGCCCCTCTGCTTCCTGTACGTCACTTTTTTCTTTCCTGGTTGTCTATAAATTCCCCCCGTGGCTCTGGGTGGAGTGGCAGCAGTCTGAGGTTCTGCCTCTCCTCGTAGTCATCCTCTGGTAATAAATCTCTCTTATAATCATTGTCATCGTCAGTATCATGGAACAATGAGATGATAGCAGACAAATGAACAGAGTTACCTGCAAGGTGGCCCTGTGGAGAAAAGGCGGTTGAAAATAGCAAACGAAAAGAAAGGAAGGACACGAGCACAAAGCGATGTATGGATGACAGCGACGCAGGACAAAGACGCGGAGGTGACATGCTTTGATTTAACAGATGGCAGAAGCGAGAGCAAAGAGAGTGGAACAGAATTACAAACAATACAAAAAGGAAGGCAGAAAGTGAAAAAAGAGAAATTAAGGTATTAACAAAAGAAACAATGACTGAACAAATGATTTGCACGTTTAACACATTTATCGAAGTCACTGCTGCTCGGTGAAAACAAATAACTGCCAACTGCTAATACCATAAATCCATAAGCTGTGTTAAATCAATAACATTTACTGTTAATTTGGGACTTTACGCTTGCGAGAATCAGTCAATATCGTCTTCGGTCAATTTTTACAATTCTATGGTTGAGAAATTTTCACCAGACAGCAGTGAGAGGTTGATTTAAGTCAAGTATAAAAGGCACAGCAGGGTAGGTGGAATATCGCAGCAATAGTCCAGTATCAGCGTCGTTACTGTTTCCTATTGTTACACTATTCCACCCACCTTAACTGTGAGCCTTTCGGTGTTGCAATGCCGTATCCTTTGGAGTCCAGGTTGCCCCCGACTTTCATGGTATCACAAGGCTTTCGCTGCTCAGTGTATTCGTTCATGGTGGACTCGAGGAGGAAGGCGTACTTCCCCTTGGACTTTCGGACCCTTGCCACGCCTTCTGCTGTGGTTTTGGTGAAGACAGTTGGCTCAGCGGACTTCATATATGACCACATCTTCTCGTATACAGCTATTTTGGATCTCTAGCATGGAAGAGGGGCAAAAGGGAAAAAAGTAAAAGGTTAACTGGGAATTAATGGGTATAAATTTACAGTTATAGGAGCAAATTTTTCCTGAGATGATGTGGAAGCCAGCTTTTAGATTCTGGAAACGATTAAATGTGTCAGACCTAGGGATGAAAAAATGGTGCAGAATGGTAACATTACATTGATAAAAACTGCCACTGTAGTTGTTCACTGTATATATTTTAGTCATTTACAAAGTCCTGTTTAGCTTTCTGTACAGTGAGCAAAAATAAATGAATCCCACTAACAAATGCTTCCTGTTTGTTGCCAAGTTATTGGATTGTGTTCTCTTAAAGACATTAAAAACACATCAGTGGGCTGCATCATTGCCCTGGTTTTGTTCCTTCATTACCTTTAACACAGGTTTTGAGTCAATCCCACCTTAAAAACTCAAGAGGTGGATTTGAATTTGCCACTAATAAAAGGATGCCAAACACATTGCTCTTACGCTTGATTTGGTAAAGTTGACAAATATGAAAACAAAATTCAATTTTTGTGACCTATTTAAAATGGATTTATGCTTCAAGAGTGAGTCAAAATGAATTGGTAATATATAATAATATAAAACAATGCCTGCCAGTGTTTTTCTTTTACTGATATTACTTTGAACACTGTGCTGACATTGTCTAATTAATTATTCAAATTGACATGCTGACCTTATAGTGCTGACTTTACTGAGGCAAAAGGAGGATTGTTAATCCATGTTTTCACTACATTTCCTTTGTTGCTACAGATGGGTATGATGTGAATGAAACGATGCCGCTGATGGAGTGCTGTGTCTTCTATCTTCAATTTTTATCCCGTGGCGTATAATGACATTTGCTGTATAACTACATTTAAAATATGACACCATGTAGATGCTGACAAGTCAAGCATCAATCTTTCGTTTAACTGGAATACTAAGCTGTTGTGTGGTTATGAAGTTAGGATTGAGTTCTGTACAAAAGTCTTATTTCTTTATATTTTGTCTTGAACGATGCAGACTTTTTAGGACATTGGCTGCTTTTTCACTCGTTTTCAGTCCACTTCTTGTACCTGGCTATTTTCAGAGGAATGTTTTTTTTTTAAACCACTTATTGTGTGCTTGAATCATTCAAGCATAAAAAAGATGCCAAACTTAATGGGTGAACCACTGTTGTATCTATCTATCTATCTATCTATCTATCTATCTATCTATCTATCTATCTATCTATCTATCTATCTATATATCAAACTGTATCTTTAGGCACTTTGTTAATATTAGCTTAGCCTATTGAGAAAAAGATAATTTTTTCTAGCTTCTTTACCTGAATCTACAAAAAATGCCAAAATAACAGTTTTTCTGGGATAAAAACTGTGTTCTTGTACCAACATGGTGATAACCAAAGAGCCAAAAACTTGGCATATCTCGACCTGCTGTACAGTGTTTCCTTAAAGACATATGAGACAAAGAAAGAAGTGGGAGGCCTGAAAAACTACAAGACAAGCCAGGGACAAAAAGCAGGGGTATGTCACATCACAGAAGAAACAGACTGACTATTGGTGGTGACAGGTCATATGGAGTGATGAATCCAAATTGAAATTTTTGGGTTCAATCGATTTGAAGACAGGAGAGGTCAGGCGAGAGCTACAACAGTGAGTGTCTACAGCAATCTGTAAAACATTTCAGATAGTGGTGTTGGGGATCTCGTCAGAACTGATGGAATTATGAATGCATTGAAGTATTTTCAGATCTTGATCCACCATGCATGCTTTACTAGCTGGAAAGCGTCTGATTGACATCAGCTTATTTTTTTCAGCAATACAATGATGGCAAACACACAATGCAGTAAAAGCATACTTGGGGAGAAAAACACTATCGGATGTTGACTTCTCCCAAGAGCCCAGAAGTCAACATCCGAGAAGCAGTGTGGGATCGTCTTGACAGAAAAACGAACAAAAACAACCAAAATTCAAAGAAGAGCTTTGAATGTTCTTCAACAGGCCTGGAGAACTATTCCTGAAAACTACTTACAGAAATTAAAGAAAAAAAGAAAGCTTCCCAAGAGAGTTCAGGCTGTGTGGTCATACCAAATATTAGCTTTTGAGCTTGTTATAATTGTACAAACTTTGTTGCACATGTTTCAATAAATAAATTCACCAGTCTTAGCAAGATACAAAGAACTGAAGGGTGGCTTAAGACTTTTGCACTCCATTGTATATAAACTCTTTTATATAGTTTTTATAACGTGTACTGTATACATCCTGCATATGTCTGTGGTCTTGTAATTCTTTGCATCGGCCTGTGTGTATATATGTGAAATTATTTGTTTGCCTGTGAGTGTGAACTGTGTGTACTCAAGAGTGAAAATAACAAGCAGAGGAGTCAAACTGTCATCCTCCACAAGCGTACTGCTTATTTCTTCTCTTTCACTCCTGGTGATAAAGTGTTATTCTGTCGCTCTTCGAGCAACAAGCCGGGGCCTCAGCCGCTGAAACCTGCACCCAGGGAATGGTATGTGTGCATATCAGTGTACTGCTAGTGCGTGACGGACACCTATCCCATAATAATGTCACACACGTCAAAAGGCTCCGCCTCTCTTCATTCTACCCTCTCTTTCGCTTCATTTTTCTCCTTCCATTTCTTCCTCTGTCTGCCAAAGTCTATCCCACATCCTCACCACCCCCTCCTGTATACCTCCAGCTCATCTATCCAAGCCCCCACCTATCAAAGAAAGTGATAGGTGACGCCGATAATAAACGCGCGTTTACAAAGCGCCGTCTAGCCTTGGAGGGATGGATGTGTGACAATAAGGTGTGACTCTTTCCAGATTCTTTAACAATGAACGTAGGAAAATGGATGCTGCAAGTCACCTTCAGGCATGCACAATATGGAAACGCTTTTAAACATACATGGACACACATAGCGTGTTCCTGCGCGTTACAAAACGCCACTCAAACTTGCTTACACATATAAGACACATGCATATGTTGCTTTATGTGCACACAATATTCTATGTACACACACACGGTCAGACAAACACACATGCATGCATACACAAAGATAATTAATGGTGGTGGCGAATCCCCCTCAGCTGTGGGAGAGTAAATTGCTTTTTCACCCTCCACAGATTTCAGCCTGCTCGTTATGTTGATGATGCCAGAGCGACTAACAGAAGCACAAACTGCCTGCTACATTCTGCCCCCTCTCCTCCTCTGTCTCCAGACACAAATACTAGTGCACACATTCCTACAGAGCAGAACTGTTTATATACACACAACATGCACAAGAACAAAAACAAATCTTAATAACTGTGTGAAGCAATTGGGGAAGAAAAAATGGGGATTGTGTGCATGTGTATGTGTGTCAGCTATTAACATTGACTGGAATCCACATAGGTGAAGAGGTCAAAGGGTTAGGCCACTACAGGTTTAATTGGGGTTACTTTGCCTCACTCTGCTATTCTTTCAGAGCAGCATATCCTATCCCACCAGTCATGCTCGACTTTACTTACCTTACTATTTAAGTTTATACTTATTATGGTTTTTTTGCTTTGTTTTAGATGATAGCAAAGTGATTAACTGCTAAGGACTGTGGTAAAAAAACATCTTTTCGCTGTAATCAACACTGTGTTTGAGAAAATCCGGTGCAGATCTTTTGTTTTCTCGTGTCCAGGGAAATCCTTTTAAATCTTACTGTGGGCTTTGATCAAGTTTTACACACAAACTGCCTGGAAACAGAAAGTCATTTCAGCTTAACATCACGTTTCAAGTCTCTCTTAAGTCAAGAGCAGTACACAAAGATCCATTCATTTCTATTCTCCAGAATTTTGTAGATTGGATTTCAAGTACGTGCTGCTTGAACTATCCTAGCTAACAGAGGCATACATACTAGCATACAAGTGATTAATATTCTGCCACTAACCGAGGTATTTTTCTGATTTTAAATATTTATCTCTGTAAAGTTGAATCTACACTCAGTTGTCAGTTTATGAGCAATACCTTACTAGTATCAGGTTGGACCCTCTTTTGCCTTCAAAAATGCTTCAAATCTTCGGGACATAGCTTCAACAAGGCGCCCCAACTAAACGATTTGTCACATAGCTTCGGTATGTCTCGTTTTGGGATGAGAACATGTTGTTCCATTAACAAGAAATTGAACAGGTGTACCTAATAAAGTGGTATCCTTGAAAATGTCAGTGTTTCAGATGCTAAAACTAAAGAAGGTTGCGTTAAGAAAACTGGCTGGTTCTCAATACCAGTAATACTATAAGTAATACTATACTCATGATACCAATAGGATTAAAAATGGTCTCCCTCAAAGTCGCAAATGAACTTTACTTAACATATTAAAAACCTGAAATGGCTCAAGCAAACAAGTAAAATGAACAGTGTGCATTGACTTCATACCCTGAAGAATTCTTTAGTGGAGCCTGAGTCCAGGGTCCCATAGGCTATCTCTGTCTGTTTGGCCAAGTCCTCTGCACTCTCTATCGGTGAAACCATCCTCTCCACAGTGAGGAATGCAGCCAAGTTGGCTGTGTAAGAGGAGATGATGATAAGAGTAAAGAACCACCACACACCTCCAACAATGCGCCCAGATAGAGACCTGCAGAGAAGAGAGTGGGGAGTGAGGTAGGGAGAAAAACAAAACAAAACAGGCAAAGCAGAGTGAGGTGTAAGAAAGGGAAAGATAATTTTTCTTTTTACAAAGTGGCCAAGATGGCACAATTAAGGAGATGAAAGAAAGCAAACACAGACGAGAAATCAGCCGATGAATGACACGGAGATGGTGAAGGTAAAGATAACAGTGAAGGGATTAAAAAACGAGAGTGAGAAAGAAACACAATTACCGTTGCAGAGATATGCAACACAGAAAGCTGTAGCTTCACAAAGTGTTTTGGACTCCACTGTGTGCATGACAAAACTGACAGCAGCGCTAAAGTAATTGTCTTTCAACCTGAAAACCAATTCAGCACTAACAGCAACCGAGGCTACATAAAACAGATTGCAATCGGGGCAAGCCAGCAACTCTCTCATCCCCTTCCTTTTTTTCCTTTTCTCCATGCTTACTCTGTTTATCTACAAACTGTGAGCAAGAGCATCAAAGTAAGTGGCAATTTTTTTTTTTTTTTTTGCATGAACTTGTTTTCACTGAGTAAAAGGAAGGAAAGCAAGTGAGAGTGAACCTATTAGAGAAAGTCAGAGAAAAATACTTGAAGGCTACACAATGTTTCCTTTTAAGTACCGCAGTCAGTAAAAGACCTTGAAACTGTAATGGGCAGAAACAGCAACAAGGAAAATAATAATAAAGAAAAAAAAATAGAAAAAAATAACTTCACTTTAGAGGATTGAGAAACAAAGTGAAAATATTGCTGGGCGTACGCAACAAGACATACACTTAGACATGCAATAAAAAGATATTATAGAGAGAAAAATCACTCTAAGACAGAATTAAAAGGAGTTTGTTTTTTTTCTATCAGGCCTCATTAACAAAAGATGCAATCAACATAAACGTGTCCATGTTATTTGTGAAATCAGAAATATAATGGGACCTGGCAGATTTGATCCTATCACCCCTGTCCTCGCTGACTTGCATTGGCTTCCCATCAAATACCGCATTGATTTTAAATTCTATTGCTTACCTTTAATATTATAAATAACATTGCTCCTGGTTATCTTACTGAACTTCTCAGCTTGTACACTCCTGGGAGAGCACTGAGATCAATGGGCAGACTGCTCTTAGTGCAACCTCGGTCACGGCTGAAGACCAGAGGCGACGGTGCTGTTGCCATAGCCGCACCCAACCTCTGGAATAATCTTCCCACTGCTATTCGTGCATCCGAATCGATTCAATCTTTGAAATCGCGATGCAAAACCCATTTATTCAATCTAGCTGTCCCTAGTTAGTTCCTGTATCCTGCAAATGTTCCCTTATGTAGTTTTATTCATTTTACTTTATTGCTGAATAACCTCTTAGTCAAGTTGTGTTTTTTTTTTACTTATTTACACTGTGCTGCGGCTAATTAGTGCTCTCCACCTGTTGGTGTATTTATACCCTGTTATTGTTCCTATCGTTAACTTCTTGTATGAAGCACTTTGGTGTACCGCTGGTTTTAAATGTGCTATACAAATAAAGTTGTATTTTATTGTATATCAGAATTTTTCCCAGTCACTGAGAACATCAGGCAGAGTTCACTGACATGTGCAATGATTAGGGTTAAGATCAGGGTTTGGGTGTCGTTCACTGAACCAACATGACATGAAATGACACAAAAAATGCAGAAAATGACCTGATAAATAACTTGAAAATGCTTAAATTTGAATTTACTGCATTTTGAAGAAGTAATTTATTGTATTTTATTTTTTTTAGATAAAATTACACCATAAAGAAATAAAACAGCCGAAAGGTGCTACGATGAATTCCTGATCTCACGAACAACTCCTACCACATTACAAATAATAATTTGATTCGTTGTTATCATAAAAACACTGATTACAACCGCTTAAACCTCATGCGATAATCATATCCTCTTGCATACAATCAGACAATGTGTTCCAATATTTACCGGACAGACAGTAGCCTGATGTGAGAGCGGTGGCAGACAAATTATTTTTAGTCAGGGTTTGTTTGTAAGGAGAAAAACGAGGAGCGTGAAAGTGGAGAGATGCATTGACGCCTGACTCGGCATAAATTGTCACCTTTTGGAGCAACTCGGCATTATGCTGCTCTTCAAAATCCATCGCACCTCTTAATCCACACACACGCAAACACACACAGACTTGATAGTGTTTGTCCTTGAGGCCTTGATCTGTTTGCTTGAAATAATGAACCTGGCATACACCGTGATGGATTCTCAGAGGAAACAGTTGTTAGATTTATTTTTATACTTATTAGGATACAACAGAAACTTCCTTTTCTTTTAACTATGTGACACTTTGATGTAATGTTTGTCTTCGAGCTCCGAAAAGAAAATAGGCTGGTGACAGGGATTAGGAGGATGAAGAGGATGGCATATTCAGACATTTCATAGATTTCGCAGGATTTCTTTTAGCGGCCACAAACGTGGAGGTGTTCTGGTTAGAGGGTAAACAATAACTTATTAATCCAACATTGTGGAGTGACTCTGAGTGAGTGGAAAAAAGAAAGTGGTATAAAAGGATACGTGACCATGAAAGGAATCTGTTGTACCTTATTGATCACCTGAGGAAATTTTGTCCTCTTTAACTGACCTATTATAATCACCGATAGGCATTAGGCAGAGTGCGCTGCTTATTTTCTTGGCTAATGCTTCGGGCAGGACCAGTGACGAGAGAAGTGATGTAAAACTTTACTGCAGTTCTGTGGATCTTGTATTCATAAGCATTACATAAACTTTTAATAACCAATATACGCTCTAATGTATTTTTAAGGAGCATTTATTAATTCATTTGACAGCTCCTCTTGGGGTAACTGCAGGTGCCGGTATGAGCAGATACTGAATGACAATACACTGTAGCAAAACACATCTCTAATATAAATATAAAGTGCTTCCCAAATTTATTACATCACTGTTAAATTAAAGGCTCCAGCCCACAGCTTTCCTAAATGTGTTGGTAATTACCAGAATCATTTTTGCAACAGCCCAGTGAAGGTTCTTATCAATATCAGATGTAATGACATCACCGTGTGATCTGGCAGTCACCTAACAGTGGTCTAAAACCACAGGCTAAACAATACCACAGTACGGACATGCACTAGTTCCTAAAGTGCATGTGTCGTTAGATGGGAGAGGAATAAGGTGCGACGAGGACGTATGCCAAGTGCACATTAAAGGAATGAAGGATGTAGGATGCTATTTCTCCTTTTCAGAAATTCTCCAGAATTAAATCTCCGGTTAATACCATTTTTTCTTTATTGCATCTTTACAGTTATTCATTAGATAATTTAAATACTTTTTAAATTTCTTCCTTTTTTTGCATTTGAATTGTCATCTTAAAGTAAACACTGTATCCATCAACGCCGAGCAGCTTTTCTAGCCATAGTTGTTAACAGATGAATTTCCAAGGTCCATTAATTTATCAGCAGAATGCTCAATTCCAGCACTGCATTTTTATAATTAATTTTATTTAAATTAAACCCGTGAGGTTCTCTGAATAAATCATCCTCGGTGTTCATGAATCTAAAATAATCACATCTGATTCTATGATGTCATTTTATTTCCAGGATTCAGAGGAGAAAAAAAGGATGTTGGATCACATTTTAGGACAGCCAGCAAAGTTAATCTGACATTCAGTTTCAGAATGAAACTGATAGTAGGGTCTAATTTATTGATTTTGTTCACTTTAAAACCTTATCTTTGGTATGTCATTTGCTGGGCTGCATCTGCTGCAAACAATCTCTCTTTGCTCTGTTTACATTTAGACTAAACGTGAGCTCAGTGAGATTTGCATTTTTTTTAATAAAACACGGCAATACAGTGAAGAGCCATGGAAAGATGAGTTTCCCCACTTAAATAAGGCTTAACGTTTAATGAAGTCCTACAAATCTGTGACATAAAGCAAAGTCGTTAAACCTCACAGTAAAGTGTCTCATTCTAATTACAATACACTGGGAAGAGACACAGATTGTGCAGACTTTCAGTGTGTTTAAAGCTGATTTACAGTTACTGCTGCTCCCATGCACAGTTCTCTTCTTGTTGTCTGAGCTGTTCATACAGATTTGACAATGACAGAAACATTGTAAAAGTTAAAGAGGCTCGCTGAGTCTCCACATGGATTTGACACATTTTTAGCCTACACTGGGGGAGAGGTCAGTGCTTTTATTCTGAAAATCAACTAAAAATGGTTGTGTATCTCAGGCAGCTCGATAGAAAACCATCGTATCGGAGAACACGTTTGCCCTCTAGCGCTTGATTTAGATGGAATCATGCTTGACAATATGTGCAAGCAGGCATGTGTACAGATGTGTTTTCATGTGGATGAATTCTGCTGTTCTCAGAGTGGATGCCGGTACACTCGGGTGATCTTTGGCAGCATTGTCTTTGATTCTTTTTGTGCCGCGTCTGTGTGAGTGTGCCGCCTATGTGTGCAGTTGCACAGTGTTGGTATGCAACAGGCGAGTCATTCTATAGCTGGTCGTGTATCATCTATGATAGCCAACAGATTGCCTCCCCAATCCAGTGTGTGAAAGATTAATGGCATGCTGTTCGTCTTTCTCTCACTCCCCCTCACGCGGACTCACACTGTCACACGCAAACACTCAAATCCTTCTGAGCTATGCAATTTGTTTAGCATCCAGTACATCTGGATTTTATCGCCTGACAGAAGAGACTGCAATTTTGAGCTCTGTAATATCTCGAATTTGTTTTTATTTTTATTCCCACGAGACCAATTGAAAATCAGCGTCAGGCAGATCGGTTGAAAACTATAATCAATTACTCATTAAATGTTATTTCAGCAACAAATATAATGAGCCACCTCACTTGACTTCACTTTGATCAGTCAACATCAAAGATTCCTTTAAACACCTCCAAACCATCTACAGCAAAGCTGTCTTCAAGTTACAAGAGGAAGCGAGACCAGTTTCATCAAATATCAAGTCTGCTGACAGTGTGACTGAAGTTTCAAGAAAGTGAAGCTTAAATGTTTGCTTTTGGCACAATAAAAGACAGAAAGACTGAATAATACAACCTTTCTCTTCTTTGTCTCTTCTCGCTTTCATCTTTTTCCAGGAACGACTACAGGTGTGACATAAAGTAAATTGGCAAAATGATTGAAATGGGCTCAAAGACGCCACAGCAGATGAAAGCAGAATAAAGGGCATCAAGGCGAATGTGAAAAAAAAAAATCAAATTAATCGATTAAACAGTAGGTGCTGCAGGCAGGTAATGAACGGCATAATAGGAGAAAATACGAGGAACAGTATAAGTGAAGCAAAAAAGATCTGAGCTACTTAGAGAGAGGAGCCTTGAAAAGACTGTTCATAAAATAAAAAGGATTACTTGTGAAATTCATAAACACGCAGTCTGTCAGCATGACTGGGTTCTAATCAGTGACCTTGAGACTAATCATTAATTTCTCAGTAAGCTTTGGTGTCCCAGTGCAGTTAGTTAGTCATGCCATTAGCTGGATCTGTTGCTACCATTAACTATTCAACACACCCACAGCCATTTGCTCAATGCACATGACACTCACAAACACACATTTATACGCAGCCATAGACACTCAAGTGCACAACTGCCCAGACAGCAGCAGACACACTCACACGGCGACAAATACACACAAGCAACCCCCCCTCAATACACGTACACACAAGAGACAGAAGCTGTAATTTCATATGCTTATTGACAGAGACAGATCTAATCCCTGTGAGATGTTCACTGGTGATCACTTTACCTCTTTCTTGCTTCCCTGCACTCCCTCTTGCTCGTTCTTATTCTGAGAACAGACATTTCCACCATTATTTAATCTCTTTGTTTTATTTGATTTTTTAAATCCCGCACTATCACCTGACCATCCATCTCTTTGTTGTCACCCTTTATGTTATGACCAGGCCAATCACCATCGTTAGAAACCCGGGATAAAAGATGACAGGCGGGTGGGGCTAATGCCCTATCAAGGTCACTCTGACAATGTGTTTGAGGGTTTATAAATATGTTCATGGCAGCCATTACCTTGTGCTTGAGTGGAAAGGTGAAAGAAACACAAGTCGCTGCGTTTGCAAGACAAAGGTTGCGTGGGATGCTCAGATAAAGTAGTCAGTAGTGTCATAAACATGTAGACACGCCACCACACATGTGCACAGCAGTTTCCATTGTATAAATGCCAACTACAAAAGAAGAGAGCATCAAAGAAAAAACGAGGGAAGGGGGGGAGATAGATAGATAGATAGATAGATAGATAGATAGATAGATAGATAGATAGAAAGAAAGAAAGAAAGAAAGAAAGAAAGAAGAGAGCCAAATAGGAGTGTTTGTTACACTGTGTCTCCCAGACTGCAGTCATCTACTGCAGCACAGAGAGAGGGACCAGCACTGAATACCAATGGACTTACTATGGCAGCCCTCTACAACATACACAGTCAATACACAGAGTATACGGAGTCAGACAACCAGTATTGACACATGGGTACTTGACCGACAGATGTTCCTAAATGTAATAATGCAGGAGAGATGCATAGTTCACCAAGCAAAAAAACAAAAAACAAAACATGCACTTGTAAATAAACAATGAGGCAGACTGCAAAGCAGATGAACACAGATTGAAATGAACATATACAAGAAACAGGAAAGCATTCAACCAGTCAGAAAGAATATCTCTCCCTGCAGAGGCTGCCTCTTTCCCTTTATTCCCAACTCCACAGTAAATGTCAGCCTCGATATTCCGATCCCCGCTGACTGGTCGGGGACAATACAACTGGAAGGATGGAGGAAAGTGAGGATAAAGCCTGAACAAAAAAAAAATAGGCCCCCCATTGTCAGGACAGACATATGGACGATGAAAAACGATGAAAAATTTAAATGATTCTTTAAAGACTTCAGCCGAATATTGTTCAGAGAAAATAAAGTAGCTGTAGAAGTACAGGAGACGTAGCTCCAGCACTCACTAATGACAACGGCTGGTGATGCTACTATAGTGTTTTTACCTATAGTAAACAATACTCAAAATGTAACTTTCTGCAGTTTTTCTGGTTATTTTCAAGAACATCATATTTGCACATCATACTTATCTGGAGGCACTGTGTCACATAAAGGG
The DNA here is from genome assembly GCA_015108515.1 of Hemichromis elongatus. Classification (NCBI taxonomy): domain Eukaryota; kingdom Metazoa; phylum Chordata; class Actinopteri; order Cichliformes; family Cichlidae; genus Hemichromis; species Hemichromis elongatus. Next base: position 55,051 of record VUQR01002710.1, read on the forward strand.
CTACTTCCTCAAACAAGTCATAAAGCTTCAAAAATAATGCACATATACATACTCTTTCAAATTTTGTTATTCAAATTTCACCTGTTGGCTTAAATAAACATCACATACAAAATAGTTTTATACACAAACACCAAGAAAGACTATTACATGTGCACCTTTATGAGCATTTAATTCATTTTTTGTTCTTTGATATGGCTGAACAGCTAATAGAGAGAATATGATACTGCAGATAGATATTGTGGTAGCATATGCATGAATTAAATTTGTAATAGAAATAGAAACTTGTAATAGAAGTAAAAGATTATTGGATATTTTCAATACAAGGGAAATTCAAGGCATCTCGGCAAAAAAGGGGGGTACATTCTGTGTTATGATAATACATTAATACCTTGTCTTTGCTGTAGCTATACACATTTCTGCTGTCAGGTGTGACTTGAGTTAGCATTATGATTCTGCCTGCTTGCAAAGGTGAACAAGGGAATGTGAGATTAAAGGAAATGAACTGAGGAGACAGAAAAGTGATATGACATTATGATATGCAGGACACGTCTCCTTTTCTAAGGACATGATCTAGTATTTCTGCAGAGCACGGTGTCAAAGAGGCTCATCCATCACATGATTTTATAGCAAAAAGCCTGGTCGCCGGGCTTATTTCATTTTTTCATCGATGAGTCCAATGACTAATAAACTCTTTGACTGTGATTTTGCGTGGAATAATGCTACTACGTGAACACAAGCTAAATTTAAAAGCTTTATAGTTACAGACACCGCTATCTGGCCAGAGTGGCACATTAAAAGCAGTAAAATTTGGCTTCTTATAGCTGTGGCTCCCAATGACAAAAGAAATACGGGGGCAAAGATAAGGGAGAGCACGTCAGGGCCACATGAAGAGAGATTAAGATGGACAATAACAAATCTCTCCTCCCCTAACTATTACTCCTTTGCTACAATCAGCAGCCTTAATGTTTGGACGCTCAATGCTGTAAGAAAGGGGTGTGATGCTAATCATGGTGCAGGGATGCATGGTTTAGCAGGAGATGCATAGGTTGGTTAAAAGATTGGGCAGACCATAACAGGTTATAAATAATATAGATTATAAATGATCACACCCACAGCTATTATAAAAAAATAATGCTAATAGTCACTTTAAGCCCTTAACACCCACTGGCCAAAATACGAGTCCACCAAAAATTCTGATGCTGTATTTTAAACAACATGGTTCAATCTGAATGACATTTGCCAAACCGCAAAGCCTCATGATTCAGTCTTTTACACACATCGGTACTCTTATTTGTAAGCATGCAGCAATACGTTGTCTCCCTTGAGTCATTATGTACAGCACGCTGTTTTCAGTAAGAGCCCATATAAAGCAGCACACGTATTGGACAAAGCCATTGGGAAAAAGCAATAAACATGAATTTATCTCTGTAACATTGAGTGTTATCTTTTTAAACACATGTGTGGTCAAGAGTTAATATACTGGTGTTTTCATCATTAACTTCGCTCCTGTTCATTGAATGCTTTCACCTCACCTTGGCCTCTTCCTTCTTATTAGAAAGCACCAGGTATGTCCCCATATTGTCAATATTACAATTAGGAGATACGCATCTCCAAAGCTCTTTTCTGTGTAAAAAGCAGGGGTTGGAAAAAACAATGCCATCAGAGTAGAGAGACACAGCTAAATACAGCAAATGTGTCCATCTGTGCGCTGTGGTTTATCTTGTGAGAATAAAATGTTGATACAACGTACATCGAAGTGAATTTACTTGATCAAATGTAACTGCAGATGCTACCATGAGAAAAAAATATCTTAAGCCTAGATTGCCCAGTATTGTTTGAAAAATCCAGAAGATAAAATCCATAAGTGACAAATTTCTTACTGTAAGAATATAATCTGGCATTTGCGGCCGCTGTAATCCTGGCCGAAGGAGACGTAGTGCTGTATCAGAAGCGACAGAGTGTAGTGATTTATGTGACGAACACTGGCTTCATGTAAAGTATCACATTATTGATATGACAGCTGTAGCTTAAGCGTGGAACCTGCAAGTGACAGAAAGGTCCACATGTGTGAGTTGGACTGTTGTGAAACTGTACGCTGGCTGTTTTGTTCTTTTACCTGTGTGTGTATAAGGAAAGCAAAGTCTGTAACGTGTTTGTTTATTCGTGTGCACAATTTGTATGACTGTGCGCCTCTGAGTGGATGTGCACGCAGCTGATGTGAGTGTTTTCCATTTTGTGTGCTAAGGCTAGAATTGGCCTGTCAGTCACAGTAAAGTGGGGAGAAGAAGGAGACGACATGTGTCGGGAAGTAGAGGGAGAAAAGGCGAGGGTATGAAAGAGATGGATGCAAGAGCACAAGAGAAGGGCAGGAGAGCAAAAGGGGAGGAGGACGAAAGTGAAGTTTGGGGGGATGAAAAGAAACTTTTGTTCTTTTTTTGAAAGACAAATGCAAATGGAGATGCAGCACAAATGTCTGAGCGATTCTTGGTGTCAATTCATTTCAGAAACAGCAGAATAGTCCATGAGAAGAAGAAAATAATGAATAATGATGTTTAGCATATTGCTTTTTTTTTTTTTTTTTTAAAAGATCTGTGATATAAAGTCCTTCACAGGAGCAGTGAAGTAAAATGAG
>VUQR01002710.1:57702-101236 GCA_015108515.1 Hemichromis elongatus
TAAAATGAGCAAAATAAAAAAAGCACCAGAAATCACTGAAGGGCAGCAAAAATGGGAGGAACTGGGAAACTTAAGAAATAGAAGATGGTAACAGAATCTGAAACTTAGGTAAAATCAGGAAAAGCTTCCTTCTTTAAGTATATTTTAAGATGCAATTTAAAAAAAGTGACTCCTTCATTTAATCTTTTACAATCCATCCATCCATCTTCTACTACTTTTCCAGGGTTGGGTTGTTAGCAGCCAAAGCAAATTCCACCCCTCGTCCCAACCACCTTCTCCATCTCATCCAGAGGAACTGTTCCCAAGCCAGCTGAGTGACATGCTGTTTCTCCAGAGTGTCCTAGACGGACCGTGAAGACCTTGCTTAGGAGACACCCAAGAGGCATCCTAATCAGATGCCCAAACCATCGCAACTGGCTCTTTTCGGCGTAGAGGAACAGCGACTCTAGAATGACTAAACTTCTCACCCTCTCTCTGAGGCTGAGCCCAGCAATGCTTCAGAGAAAAGCAATTTGTGCCCCATGTAACCATGGGCATTACCCAGAGCTTGTGACTATAGGTGATTGTGGCAACGTAGTTTTACGCTTAGCTAACTGCAGCATCTGCATTGATGCAGATGCTGCACAAATCTGTTTCTCACCTCCCATTTCCTTACTTCTGAACAAAACTCCAAATACTTTAACTCTTCTCCTGTCGAGAACCATGGACTTGGATTTAGAGGTGCTAATTCTCATTCCCACTGCGAGCTAGAGGCCATTAACTGATGAAGCCAAAAGAACTACATCATCTGCAAAGGGCAGACACGAAATCCAGAAGTCACTTGTTAGAAAACAGTGACAGATTGCCTGTAAATTTCACTTGCAGTGCATATTGTGACATTTAAGGCCATTGCTACATCCTTGACCTCTTAGTACCAAATCAATACATATACACACCACTTCAGGACTGGATCAACTCAATGGTTCCCAGTATGGCTAATGGACAGTTGCTTGGGCTACAGCATGAAGGATCTTTTAATTTGTGTTGATCTTACTGACTGGATTCTCTCCGATGTCTTGTTTTTGGAAGACTAAATCCACCAGGTCTCATAGCAGCTATAAAAATAATCTCCAAAAATGTAAAGAGAGTGTAACTCTCCCACAGGCAGATAAACTCACGGCACACTTCACGTTTGAACTATTTCAGGTAACATGCAAAGCGTTGCCATGTCTTGTTGCAGTTGGAATAATGTTCAATTGAGCAACCACTTTATAAAGTGAGAAGCTTCTATTTCCATATATGTGTGAGTGCTTACATAATCGTTTTTATTGTTCTCACAAACTCAACTGATCACACCGTTTTTCATCACTCATCAGGCTTTCCTTTCATTTGTTTTAGTGTGAAGTGCTCCCTGCTGCTCCTTCTCTCCTTAGACTTGCTCCCTAAAGGTCTTGAGGATGCTGGCAATGAATATTTCACTAAACTGCATTCTCAGGTTATCAATAATAAAATGGCATATTCTTATAAATATTCTAAAAATATAGCTGGACTCTGCCTCTTCTGTGGTGCATTAAAGATTCATACACACCTAGCAAACTGCTAAATCTTCCACCATAACACACCCACATGTACATCACCACTGGACTGTGTGCAGGTGTTTTCTTCTCACGTCTGTGTTTTTGTGTTTGCATGTGTGTGCCTTGGTGTATCAGCCCAACTCAGTTAAACCTAGGAAAGTGCTAAAAGAGGTGATTCACCTTTCAACAGTCTGAATCACCACTGTCTAATACTACAGCACTCAAGCATTACAGACAGTTAGACAGGCACACATGCTCTCCCCAGCCCACACACTCACCCTCTACACAGCCTTAAATATGATCTGGCTCAGTCTGACGCACATGCATACACAAATGCACTCTGTCTCTCACAGATCATTTCCCTCTCTCACCGTGGTGAGATGTCGCAGCCTTGTTGCATGAAGGCTCCCAGTGAGAACCACAGGGAGTTAAAGATGCCAAACTCATTTGGAGGTTGGTCAGTGGGGCCCTGCTCCGTGGCACCCTCCTCTGGTTCCTCTGCATGCCACTCATACGGACTGAAGCGACTTACCTAAGATAGCATATGCAGAAAAGTGGTTAGAAAATGTTAAAGAAAAAAAAACAGCAAAACAAATACATTAAAATTAGGGCTGTCAGCGTTAATTGAGTTTCCCACGCTTACTTGATTAACACCTTAGCGCCGTCCAGCCCCACACAAAGACGATCTGCGGTAACTCGTTACCGGAGATTTGCTGCATTAATGCAGGTTTTGCGTTAACGCCATTGCTGACAGCCATAATTAAAATAATAAATTAAAACATGTTAAGGACTTGAATATTCACAAAATTATTTAAATTTTATTTCAAGAAAGACACAACAGGCCTACCAAGGTCTGAAAAACAGTTAAAATCACCTTTGCCGTTAACCACATGGTAATGAGGAACAGACAACACTATCGCCAATGTTAATGTGCTCGTCCACAATATTACAACATTAAAGGAAACCACCAGAGATGTACGCCAGCGATACCAGTGTATACAATGTATACTAAATATTATTTATAAATATAATAGCAACAATGTAAACTTGGACTTGACAAAGCTAACAACAGTAGACTTGGTGTGCAGCTAAATAACAGTACAGCTAGCTGGCTTAGCATCATTTCGCTGCATTGCTCATGGCTAGAAGTTAAAGTAGAGTCTAGAGTAGTAATAATAGTAGTGCAGACAACATTATAGACCCATTTGGGGTAACACAGTTATGCCAGTATTTTTGTGTGTGCAGAAAAATAACAGAAAAACTAGAAAGGAAAGCAGCAAAATAAGAACAAATAGCTTTTTGGGCCATTGGTCATCAGAAAAGAACATTTATGGTTGCAAGCTACATTCACAATTTTTGTCTCTACAGTCTATATCAGGTGATGTTTTCTTGTTTTCACTTTTCTGTTTTCTACATGCGACTGTAAAGTACAAAAATGTCTTAGGTTTTTCTATTATATAGAGGCTTTGGCAAATAGTACTGTACGATATCATGGATCATGTTACTCTATAGCCGGTGAGGTAATTAGACAGGCTAGTCAGTTAATGTATACACAAATAATTTTAACTTTAGATTTTTAGCAAGCTAAGGTTAACTTTCTACCTGCAACTTTGTTGCATGACTCCGGTTATAGCAATTTTATAACTTTAAGCCTGTCATTTTTAAAGTACTTTATGAGTAAGACGACTAGGAGTGGGTTTAAAAAATTGACTTAAAATTGATTTTAATTTCAATAATGCGATATCAATTAATGAAATCTTGGATTGATTTTTATATATAAATGTATTTTGCCATAAATGCCAGAATCTCAGCTTAAAGCTCACAAAACTATTTCAACAACTGCCAAACACCTAAAACAGCAAACAATTAAACAGATTCCGCAAAAAAGATGTAAACACATACCACGTAATTGGACATGCTGTCGGTCCTGAAGGCCATCAACTCACAGATTCTTAAGGTGCAGGTTTTGTCACCGTCTGAGCAAAATTCACTTAACCAGCAGCAAAAGAAGCTCAAAACTACTCTTCACATCATCATAAATGTACCATTTTACCATTAAAAATCTTTGTTTTCTGCATTATTCGTTTCTTTACTGTGGTGTACAGCACTGTTGCCTGCTTTTTTTTTTGTTCAAAAATGACCTCTGATAAGAAAGCCTAATTTTTGCTGTTCAATGCTGAAGAAATTAAATTTGCTCATAGGGGGTCATATGATTGTTGGATTTTTGTCTGTATGTATTATTGTAAGGTCTACCTTACAGTATAAATAGCCCTGAGGCAACTATTCTTGTGATATGGCGCTATATAAATACAATTGAATTGCAAAAATTTAATTAAAAGCCAGGCCAGCAAAATCTCCTTAATATTTTTCTGTGTTTAATTTTTGACACAAATGCTGCTGTGATGCTGCTGTGACGAAGTCTCACAAGTGTCAGCTTTGTTTTTATACATAGATTTAAAAATATGGATATATACTGATAAATGATCATAATTATAATTTTTCTGACTCTCTGAGTCAAAATTGAATCAAATTGAAGCAAACTGGAACCTTATGAATCAGTTATAGAAATCAGTGATGATACCCAGCCTTAAAGACGACCCCTGGGCTTACCTATAGCAGTTGAACTTGAGTTAAACAGAGTTTTAACAATATTTGTTCCAATTTCACAAGTTGGCTAGCCTTAGCTTGCTGTCTCAGTAACATCATCATATTGCTGCCATGTTTAAATCCACGTGATTTTTTGTAACATCTTTAATAATAAGAATAACAATAAGCATAAAATGAAAGAAAATAAATAAATAAAAATAAAAACCTCAATTTGCTTTTTAAATCTGATGTCATTAGCGATTTCCAGATGCAAATGCTACTTGAGTTCTCAAAATTAAACAAACACTAAATTAACACTGTGGGTTAAAAATGATCCACAGACCTTCACCTCCAACAAAAGGATGATTGTGCCTGTTCACCCAGATGTTACAGTGAAGTTTGATGTTCAGTTATTCATGAATATGAGGCTTTATGATTATTAGCGGTGTTAGAAGTTAGCAAGCTAGTTTCCAGCTAAAGATGACATGCAATGTTCTGACTGCAGTATTTCTAAATAATAAAAACATACAGCTCTACTGCTCCACTGCTATAACATGGGATGTGGCCAAATATAATAAACTACATAATGTAGCAGTGAGAGTTGTGGCGGTTGCGCTAGTTGACAAAGAATATTGTCTTACCTGGTTGATAGCTAAAGAACTATGGTTAGGCTAATATAAACACATTAGCACAAGGAAGACAGAGCATGAAAGTTAACTTGTTATCAAAAAATTTTGTATTTAGGGCAATTATATGGGAAACTAGGCAGAAACGTCTGAGATGGTGCATTAACAACATGAGTTTAGTCAATAATATGTTGCTGCGTGGTTTGGATATGCCCGAGAGTGATTCTTTTGTGAAATGTTCAAATGTTTGGTGACGAGGACACAGTGAGCCCATGGGCTGTAGTGTACTCTGTGAATTTTAAAAAATGTAGCTGAATTATATAGTGCATGAGCAGTGCTAATAAAAAAGATACAGAGGCTGACAATGAAAACTGTTTATGGGCTTGTTTCTATAAAATAAAACAAGACCAAGCATTACAACATGGCATGGTAGCCCCGATCAATGAAGTAGATCCTTGGACTTTGAAACAGGGTGTTTACTAAACAAGCAAAATTTTTTGTTAAAGTGTATTTTGGAAAACCGTTACATCAGCTATGATTGGACTCCATTTCCTAGCAAGTAGCGTTGCCTTATCTTCATCACTTTTGGCACCTTTTTTTTTCAAGTTTGACCAGAGTTCTTTTCTTTTTTGTTTAAGATCAGTCCACAGGTCACAGAGTTAGTTGGGTACAGTCTATAATCTACTGACACAAAAGTTACATTAACAAATGCTACAAATGTGTTTTCAGGGGCAAACTGAGCTCGCAAACGGCGAGAGACATCTGTTTAACATCTCAGAACAGATAAAAGAAAAACCTTGAAGAGCGAATTTCTGATTGATATAAAAGAGGAAAACCTGTTTTCTTGAATCTTCAGACAAACTGGTATTACAGGGCTTATGCTCATCTTGTGCATGATAATGTGAGCTGTCTCAAATATGTGACATTGAGCATTTAAATGACTCGCATACATCACTATTATGATATTTCTGTTCATAGAAGATGCCTTTAAGTATCAAATGCTTTCCTGCAGCAACATTTCAGCTGAGAGTGTAAAGGCAGTGCCGTCATACTTTTAAAATTTTTAAATGCTAAGCTTAAGCTAAGAGAGCTTTTAATATTCTGTGAAAGATTAAAAAAAAAATTCTCAGGGACATCAAGATTCATGATGAGCTGTCGGGGGGCACCTTACAATAAAAAAGACTTCTGCCCTGTTAGAGAGTAACCAGACAAGCTTAAAAAGTCAACATAGCTAACTGGTTCAGATATATCATTACCATGTAGCTACTGTATGTGCTTTCATCCTTTAACCCAAGGCTTCAGTAACTTTTCTAGTCCAGTCCTGGGATCCAGCTCAAGTTCTAACACCTAGTATGTAACAATAACTCACCAAAAACAGCACAACACTGACTCCAATGTAAGCGAACACTATGCACATCCAGATCTCGTAGGCCAGTGGGTCCAGGAAAGAGAAGACACCTGGTTTAGACTTCTGAGGCTTCTTGATCATGATTGAAATTCCCAGAGACATGAAAGGCTTAGAGAAGTCGATCACCTCCTCTCTCACTAGGGTGATGGTCAGTGGAGCCACAGCAATTTCTGCTTTCTGCAAAGGAGAGGGGTGGGGCCGAGATTTCGGTTCACTCTGATGTTTTTACTGCAGTTAATTTGTAGCAACTGCATATAAAACAAACAAGTTATAATGAGTAGAAACTGTCGATGAGCAAAGCAAAGGGAGCACAAAAGGGAACTGGACTCAAAGGTGAAAGAAGAAGTGGGAGAGCAGAGGGTTGAAAGAAATGCAGGCAGGTGATGGAAAACCGGAATGACAGAGGAGTATTTCATACAGTAGACATGAAAGGCAGTGTGCATAGACTTACACACATTTAGAAAATCCAAAGAAAAGTCAAAAAATTCATTCAGGACACACACTATCAATGCTGAATGATTGCATGATTCTAAATGATCGTTACAGTGGTAAGTGAAACAACCTACAATGACAGTGCATTGCTACAAGGTGTAAAGATGATGCAACACCAGAAAAGTAAACAGCAAATATAAAACAAGGAAGACAGAAGTGATATGAAAAGAAAACAGAGAGGAGAGGCCAGCGGGATATCAAATACCCACTCAACCTAATGCACAATAGGGAGACTGATGAAATAAATTACAGGGAGGATGCGGTGCGGTAAAGTACAACAAAGAAAAGACAAAGACTACAAGTGCAGTATAGTATTTTCTATGTGTGGAAGAAGAGTTATGAGAACGGACTGTGAGTGTTTGATGCAAATCAAACCCGATTAGTCAATGTTCTGCTGTGTCACCTTCCAAATTCTGGAGGGTAATTAATTCTGTCGGTGTTCTGCTGCAACGTCTCCACTTTCACTCTTCGTCACAGCGACGACTGACACTGTCTTGTGTGTGCTAATAAAGTTTGTATTCAGACAGCACTGTGAGATCTCAGACTGTGCCTGGGAGTATATGGCATAATTAACCAGCTTGGCAAAAATCTCAAGAAATAAGTGAACCTGCCATGACATTACACCACAGTGGGAAACTAACTTGGCAACTACGGAAATGCAGAGCTTGTGACAGTTTCTATACCGCAGGGAGTCATTTTGAGAATTTCTCAGTCATTGCATGATGTAATGACTCTGCAGCTCAAATGACCTCTACAAAGTTTATAGAAGTTTAAATTGTGCCAAAGGCACTGAAGTGCACCATAACAGGATTTGATTTGTGATACTCTTGTAATGTCATTGTGAGTTTTATTTAAATGTCATACTCTGATACTTAACAGAAAATCCAGAATGAAATTCAAAGCATTCCTTGCATGCTGCAATTTTTCCATCCTTACCCCATACACAAGCTCGCCAACCATGCCATTCCATATCTTTGTCTCTGGATCCCTCGCTCCATATTTCCCATCTGGTACAATGGAGATCTTGTATTTAATTCCGATGTGTTTGGCGATCTCAGAAGCAAGGTCCACACAGTATCCCTCATACTGGTCGTTGCCCTCATACAGCTCCCAGTTCTTCTTCAGCATCACGTAAGGACCCTCCTACAAAACCAGCAAGGGAAGAAGGACAGCTGTTTGGACGAACATGATGGCAGGAATTAAGAGGAACCAGTCTGGTTATGAACAATGCACCACGTATGAAACATGTACAAAGAAAAGTCATGTTATTCTTGTGAAAAACAGACATGTATATACATTTTCAGGAGAAGCTTATATTGAACTTTTTTTTTGTAAAAACAAATCTCTGAGCAACAAAGTTGCACAAGATATGAAAACAATGCAAAGCTACAGGACTGAATAAAAGACCAAGGAGGAACTCAGAACCTTTGAAAACTGAAATTTATAAACTAGATGCACATCTAGTCCATATAACCCACCATCACATTTGCAGATTCATGTGTTAGCAACTGTGGGCATACAATCTCACACACACAAACTATGTTGTTAGTAAAACCCAGAAGCCAGAACTTAGTAAAAAATAATAAAAAATGCACAGATGATAAAATGGGAAAATATCTATATATTAGAGATGGTTTTTACAAGGTGATATTTTATATCTTGTTTTTCTGACTTCTGGCACTGTATTTTATGCCTTCGTCTACATGACTCCACAGGGACCTCCACCTGACTTAGTACAACACTAATGCTGAGAAGAGAGAAATGTATAAGAGGGGAGAAAAAATACAAAGAAGGAGAAGAAAAAGCAGAGGAGACTGGTGCTTTTAGGCGAAATGAATTCTGTGCATGCAGTATCAAAGATGAAAGCGAAAAGAGCGAGTTTAATGTGAGGTGGTGGGTGTATTAGGAATAGCATAAATACATTGCTGCACGTAGGAAATATCCACAGAGAAAAGAAACGCACACGCAGGGAGACTTTTGAGTGACAGTGCATCTATCAGAAGCAATGAGTAATGGTATTATGCCTGAGGCAGCTTGCCCTGTAATCCACATGAAACAAAGCCTATTAAAATGTTATCAAACCTGTTTTAATCAAAGACTAATCTTATCTGTTTAATCAAACAGGCCCGCTATTATACCCAGCATTCCCAAGCTATGAAACAGTAAATGTGGACGATAAAACACATACAAAACGATGACATTTGAATTCTTCATTCACAAAATTGATTTACACCAAAATCAAGTACAGTTTATTCAAAGAGAATTGTTATGCTGACATGAATCAAAGAGGTCAAATGAGCAATAAAAAACACAGATCTGGGTGGAATCAATGGGAGAATCTTCATCCAGGAAATTGAATTACATTAGGAAGAAGTCTAGCTCAAAGGCAGGCATGCAGAGGGATTAAAACCATCTCACAACAGGAGCTGAGCAATACAAACAAATCCTTCAAAGGGAAGTTGGATTTATATATTGATCCTTATTCTCTTCAGCAAACAAACAGCTTGAAATGAAACCATTTACTTGTGTGCTTGTGTATGACTGAGGCATAAAATGAAAAACTTTTTAGTGGGGGCATTTAATGAGTTTGCATTTATCTAAATGTAAAGATGACTTATACTCCAGAAGAACTTCTATTTCATATTATCTGATTGGTAATTTGGTTTATGAGTAAATATCTTGAAAATTAAAAGCATTCCCCGCAGCCTCTGCTGGACATCCTGACACTGCTTACTGGATCGCACCATTCTGAAGACTCACCGCCAAAATAAAATAAAGCAAAAAAACATCAAGACAAAGTATTATCATTGTTATTTCAAGCATGCTCACAACCTGAACAAGCTGCTAGGATAGCTGTAAACATTTCTTTTTCTAAAATATTTTTTTTAAAGAGCTCATCAACATTTCTTTAATTTGTTTAGGACGTGCACGCCTTTTTGTTCTTCCACATAAACAAAAAACATACAGAAAATAACATTACATTTACACAATTCAGAAACAAGTACACATTTCAGCTGTGCTTTTTGCAAACAATTGTTTTTCACTTTTCAGTAAAAGACTATTAAGAAAATAAATTTCTTTTGAGGCCAAGCATTCAAATCAGTTCTCAATTTATGTTGAATATTAATACTGAACATTTACATTACCAAGACAATCATCGTCATCATCATTAAATACAAACATCATTTGCCCTTTGGTGCTCAGTTTCATAACATACAAAGAAAAAAAAAACACAAAAATAAAACACTTCTCCTAAAATGTCATTATTAGATACATTAGCAGCTTCCGGGGCACAAATTCCACGCACTCTACATGGATCATGAAAAGCAGAACAGTTTCATGTAAATTAAACAATTGCTGTGTAACAGGGATAGAAAAACAGTAAGAGGAATGAGAGTGTGTCAGGAAATCATCTTTTAAAGTGCATTAAACGATGGAACCAGTCGTAATGCAGACAACTTGTATGTACATACACTAAACACAAAAAAAAGGAAATTGAAATGTATGTAACATTATAATCTGATTGATGCGGTTGCAGCACTACCTAACCATAACCGTATTAACCTATAATCTTATTTTATTACAAACATATATCAAATATGTTACAGTGGTAAAATATTTATTCTCTTTTGTGCTCAGAGCTTCACTGACACTATAATTCTGTAAGTTAATTATGAAGCTGCAGCCATGAGGCGGTTAGCTTAGCACAAGAAGTTGCCCATAAGTTTTCCACTGGAATGGAAGCAACCAAGGGATTAACTGAAGAATAACATACTTCTTCTCATTTATAATCTTTACATTCAAATAAACTAACAACTAATTAGGTATCATATGTTACTAAACTCTGAAGCACTTTTTTGTTTTAGTTAAAGACAGCTGACTCCAGCTTTATGGTTTTTATTTATTATGAATCCATTATTTATTTGTTGAAATGTGTTTTTATTTTACATTGCGCTACCTAAAAAACCCTATATTTTACATTTGGTTTCCAAACAGTTACCAAATAACAGTACAACAGTGCAAAAAGTCCTGAGCCACAACTCATTTCATTAGGATGTTTTGTTTCCTAGGAGCCAAATTTCTTGTCATTTTTAAAGTGGTCTTGAGCAATCGTTCTCCTGTCTACAGCCATCTGTAAAACACAGTGGTGGTACTGTCATGGTTTGGAGCAGCTTGCCAGCTAGTGGAGTTGGGGATCTTTTCAAAATGAATTATGAACACAAAAAGGTACCATCTGGAAAGCATCTGACTGGCAACAGTGATCAGTGATCCCAAATATACTGCCAATGCAGTAAAAGCAAAACGCATACACAGTGGAACACTATCAGTCATGATTTAGCATCCCCAGAGCCTGGACCTCAACATTATTGAAGCAGTGTGGGATAATCTTGGACGAGAACAGAAAAAAAAGGCAGCACACATTCAAAGAAGAGCTTTGAATGTCATTAAAGTAGATTGGAGAACTTTTGCTGAAGACCACTTAAAGAAAGGACAAGAAATATCATCTAAGAGAGATTAGACTGTGTAGAACATTAAAGGTGTCATACCAAATATTGACTTTTAAGCTTGTTAGAATCATAACGAGCTGTTTTTATATCCCTATTTCCATATACGGTTTCTTTGCATGTTTCAATAAACTGCTACGCCTATTTCCCATTTTCATTTTATATAAACCACTCTATTTTGGAGCCTAATTTAAATTAGAGATGGTTTCTGATACAATTGGTTTAAGGTTTATGTAATAATCAACTTGAAATCATATCCACAAGTATTCATGCACATGCTGTAGTGTCAAATGGAGGGCAGCATTGTTGTCCAAATAAAACTCTTGGCAGTTGGCAAATGAACATATCTTATAATAATTATTTTATTTTTTAATGTCAGCTTCATAGTGAATTCTGTGAATCCGATCCTGTCACGTCCAAACAACTTTTTTGCTGACCTTGAAATGGAATCGCCTTATCTGGTCCTTCCCTTAAAAAATAACCTTGAGTGCTTGTTTGCTTCATGTTTAATCACTGATTCTCAGCGGGAATCATTTATTTAGCTCGTGTTAAGGAGAATGCAGCCATCTCAATTACAAGGTCAAACGCTTGAAATCTGACAAGTCTACTTTGCTGAGTCAATTTAGTTTTATGTAAGCCGATACACACGAAAGGATATACTATACGTATGGACACACACATTTTAGCTGAATCTCTGGCAAAAGTGGCACTGTATCAATTTAATGCCTCCTTAAGGTTTGTTATCAGTTTGCTCCAGACACTTTTGTCTTGCTGTGAGTGAGTGAGTGAGTTTGTGTGTGTACAAGATGTTAGCGCATGTATTTACTGCTGGGAACAAAGCATCGTGTTTCGGTGTTGCCTAATGTGGCATCATGAGTTAATGCAAGGAATTGGAGGGGAGAAGAGAGGAAGAAATAAGAATCAGGAGGTTGAAAGGAAAGAAGGATGGTAACGGGAACGAGACTACCAGGATAAGAGGAACGCAGGGCGTCTTGGCTGTATGAAACCACAGAAGAAAGATGAGGGAGGAGATCAGAATAAAAACAGCGATCGCTACAAGGAGAATAGATGATAGAAACGGCAAGAGGGAAAGTGTGAAGGAGAGATTAAGAGAAAGAGAGAATATAACAAAAAAGAAAAATGCAGAAAAAGCAAAGGAGCAAGAAAAGAAGGGAAAGGGGTGTGTGAGAGAGGGAGAACAGCTTTGTAGAAGCAAATGGTTGGGGCTGATAAGACATGAAACACTTCACACTGGTGCCAAAAAGGCAGAAATGACTTGCTGTGTAAGCCAGTTAGCTAGCCTGGTGAGAAGACGAACCCCAATGCAATGGACAGTCACCTAACTGTCCAGTCATTCATTCACCCCCCGAAACCCCAAATGCATTACGGCATTCTAAAAGCCAGATTTTTACGTATCGACTTAGCTGGCCACCGAGACATCTCACCAGCCTGCGAGCTATCCATTCACATGGCCAGAGAAGCATCGCAGGCAGTGAGTCACAGCCTTTGTCGGTTAGTTGGTCAGGCAGTCCATTTATTAAGCAATTACTGCAATCACTGTACATAATCATCTATCCGGTCACATATTTGGCCAGTTGGTCAGCGCGATTAACTCCCAGCTATTTAGCCATAAAGAAAGCAAGGCAGTTCAGCAGTTAATAAGACTTTGTGCAGCCAACCAATGACCAGAAGACAAAAAGTCCTGTAAACAGTTTGTCAGTAGCAGTCAGTGAGTTTGTCTGTCAACATATGAATCAGTCAGACAACTAATTAGACATCGAGGCAGACTAAGTCTAACCAACCAGCCATGCGCAATCTTTTTGGTTTGTTAAAGATTTGGTTCTATGTTTTCATGAACGATTTTTTTTAGCTGTTGCCTTTTCTTTCTTTTAAGATTAGAATTGTTTAAGAATACAAATGAAAAAGTCGTATATATTGTACTACTGTACTACTATTATAAAGCAGGGGCATATATAAGACACAGGGATGTCCTCAAGGGCATATCTGGAATAGAGTTAAGGACACTTTAATTATAACCAAGGGCAACACATCTAACATCTGGCCTCATCTTTGTTCTGAGATCTGTGAGATTTTGGAGATGCACATGTGCATTTGTGTACATTTTTTTTGTGAAAGTATATATCATGTGTTTGTGTAACTGGGTTTATAATTTATGTTTACTTTAGCATTTGGGTCTTGAGGACGCCTGCGATATTTCCATTTTCGTATAAAGTCAGCTTTGGAGTATTTTCTGGGATAGTTTTTAAAAAATGCTATTCTTTTATATGTGGAGTACAAAAATGATTACAATGTCACTGTGGAAGTAACATTAAATAATACATATGACGACATAAAAAAACCTATCGTCTCACACAAATGACCAACATGTCACCTAAAACTATCACAACTTGTTTATTTTATCCTTTTATTTTAATGAAGAGATAAAAAATAACCTATCAGAAGAGCTCAGATACACTAAAGGAAAGTTGACTCAGTAGGCATGACCGAATAGATTTATAGAGTGACACAGCAGAAAGATGAAGACAGAGGAGAGAAAGGTGAGCGCTGAAAAAAATGCGGGACTGACAGTGAAGACCTGTCACTCTCCACCTACATCTTCTCTTGAAAAAAACAAGTAAAAAAATGAAATCAAAATCTGATTAAGGCAATTTCTTCTGCAGGCAGTGTTACAGAGAGGACGGTGGTAGCTGTCCTCAAAAAGAGAAGAATCTAAATTAACAGTGCTGTTCCACAGTCCGGTGACTTTGTGCGACCAAATGTCAAACCTTGACAGACGCTGCAGAATCCATTGCAGAGCTTTTATCCGGCGGTGGCTTTGTTATGAGAGGAAGACAGGAGCACAATGAGCAAGTCAGCCCAAAATCTCACAGGGCCATGATCCTCCTTCACGTCTCTTCTCTGTGCCATTATTTCTTAACCATCTTCATCTAAGCAAATAAATGATGTCAGAACCAAATAATTAAAAAGAATGTTATACAGAAAAAAAAGAAAAGAAATACAGGTCCTTCGAGAGCTTTAGAGAAACTCTATCAGGCTGTCTGTTCTCAGTCATTTTCGAGGGTCTGTGTTTTCTGTCTGTTGGCTTGTCTGCAGACTCGGCATCAGTGTCGCTGCAGAGGTTTCCTCATCACCAGAGGCTGCAAAGAGGAGGAGGTGGCTGAGCTAACATTAGTCAAGCCCTGCTGAGGTCACCATCCACAGAGAAATATGCAAAGACTGCAGGCATGGAGGTAAAAACATAGGGTGTGGGAGGTTGAAGAGGTGATTACAGTTACAGAGAATCGAGAAAACAGAGAGAGTTGAGGGGAGCACGAGGACAGATGTGCTGGAATGTCAGATGAATGACAGACATATTATAGAATGACAGAGGGAAATAAACATTGGAAGCATGTATACACTGTTCACCATACTCATTAATTCATTACACCAGCTCTTCAGCTGAAATGAGATTAATGTATTGACACAGTACAGAGAAACAGAAAACAGCACTGCACAGTTACAGACTACTAAATTGCTCTTTTAAGTATCTGATCTTGTTAATGTGTTTGTATGTTTGTCTTGCACCTAACCAAACCAAACACTGCAGTGTAGTTTGATATACTGCCAGCTGAAATGTGCACGGCTGAAGGTGAAGCTCAAACTGGGGACACTTAATCCAGCTGATTTAGTGTTTCTGAACTCTTTACAGCAGCATGTGCGGCTGTATTTCCTCTGCTTCCAGCCGGAGTGATTACTGGATCTGGCCACCGGAGGCACTGTAGACTCACTGCACTGTCGAATCAACATCTCTAAGCGATTGTCTGTTTATAAGTATTTGCATGAGGGGAGGGCAATGGCCAAGTACAACTGCAGATATTTTGGTCACATTTGAGTTTTCTGGATGAAGCGATGCAATGTGCCTTAAAACAAAACACTGAATTAAAGCCCGAGCATCTGTAGCTTGTTTTATCTCTGGGCTGAAATTAGTCTTTTGAGTTGCTTTCACTTGCATCATTTTGCATGCCAAATTGAATTAGACTGATTGCATTTACAGGAAGGGGATGGCCACCATAAAAACGCTGCAGATGGGTGAAGTGAAATCAAATGTAAGCGGAAGATGTGCACACATCCACCGATTAGCCCTCCTTTATCCTTGTTTGTTGAAGAAAGAGGAATAATTAAACTGGGCTGCAGAGGAGTGTCTATGTGAAAGCTATTAGAAGAGATTGGACTGAGGTCACTTCTAAATGGTGATCCGAGGTCACTTTTAGATTTGCCTACTAATGAGACATTAGTGAAATCTTCCAGCTGGACAAGTGCCATTCCCTCCTGGCTGTACTGTGAGGGCTCTATTGAATGCATCCAACTCGTCCACTTCCAGACAAATTTTTTTAGTGTTAAAACGGTGCCATGTCATGCCCTTGTTGGAGCTTCCTGATGCTGAATGTATTCAAAAAGACCAAGAAGACAGGTAAACCTCACCAGAGAGCTGGACTTGAAGCACTATCAGTTCTACAGTATCCACAAAATGTACAGTAACTTCCCTCTCTACAAAAAGTGACTGCATGGGTCAACTGGTTATGATCGAGTGTAATCAGTAATCAGTAGACACATTACCATTTTCATTTGAATAATGTACTGCCCCCCACCAAAAAAAAAGAATGTCCAAGCTGAAAAAAATATTTTGATAAGTGGAAGTTTCCAAAACACTTTCTATGGATGCTGAAACAATGACTGAGGTGAGAGTTTGCCAGAGCCCGACTGAAAAGCACAGCCAGATTGTCCAGACTTAAGGGTTCAATCGTCCCGTGAACCATCGAAGTCTAACAACAGTTAAACGGGGCACTTTAGCTTTGTATTATCACATTAATGTTGTGGCCATTGTTTACCCACAGTACAGACTGCAATATTCATGTCAGACTCTATTAGCACTAAAGGATGACACATGGCCACTTCGTCTTTATTTCATTGTACTGAAAATAGCCACAATTCACCTAGAGGGTACTTTCAAGACACACTTCAATGAAAAGGCGTGATGATGCTAAAAAAAAAACGATTTTCACTTCCTGTTAGAAAATAAAATGCAAAAAGTGGAGGCTAATCTGAATATTTTTCAATATTCAAGAAACCAGCTTGAGATAATGTGAGCTTTCTGACACAGTACCAGTGTACCATTAGGTCACTACTGGTAGCTTAAACCACATGAAGATGGATCTATGCTTTCATTTTGTTTCAGCAGAAATCATGGATCATTAGACCTATTGTTTAATTTTGATGACTCCATGGGAATTGTAGCTTCAGTTGCTACATCCTCGTCTGCATCGGGCTCGTCTGCTGCTGTAGCTCACCTGCTTTAAGGTTGAACATGATGTGCATTAATGTTTTTATGCCTGTGAAACCTTTGAAGCCTTTATGAGTGATAACTGGCTTTACAAATTGAACTGAGTTGAATTGATGTGCTGCTACCTTGGCTTCAATAAATGGTTACTGGTGTTACTGTTGCCTTGCAATCACCTAGAAGTCGGGCAACTTTCCCCTCTGACCTCCTGCATCCGGGTATTTTTTACCCAGAGAGCTGCCACTCGCTAGATATTTTCTCTTTTCCAGGCCATTCTTTGTTGGGCCATGTGGGGAAATCCCAGCAGTTTCTGAAACACTACCAAGCTTGCGCCAACACCTATGCCTAATTCAAAGTCCCTTAAATCACCCTTTATCTCCATTCTGATGCTCACTTTAAACAGCAGGTCATCTTGATTGCGTCTACATGCCTGAATATATTGAGTCGATGTGATTGTCTGATTAGCTATTTGCATTATTGACCACTCGATCAGGTGTGCCGGATAAAGTGGCTGGTTAGTGTGTATCCTGGCCTGATCTTAAGTAAGTGTCCCCTGTGAAATATTCTAAGTAGATTTTCTGTAAATGAGAAATTCTCTGCCTATTCGGTCTTTAAGTCTGACATCATTATCCGTTTCCGTGTCCAAACTATGCTTCCTAAAGTCAGACAAACACAGCAGCATCACTGAGAGTTACAAACTGTCTAAATTATTTCATCTTTAATAAAATGATCGGTGTGGCTGCTCTACCAGGTGTAACAATTAAGTTTAACATTCAGGCATCCATCCATTATGAATTTTAATGGACTTCGAAGTTAGCAGGGAGTTAGCTTGCTAGTTTCAATCTAAAGATGATATACTATGTAATGACTGAGGGATTTTTTTGAATAATGAAAAGGTACAGTTCTGCTATCTCTTCCAACATAAAAGAAGACAGAAAACTAAATAGTAGTGATGTTTGTAGTGTTACTGAAATTGGGCTAGCTAGTATATAATGATGTGCTAGCTTCACAGCTATGGTTAGCATAATATACACACAGAAAAGCTAGAGGATGAACACTAACTTTTTTCCACTCGTTAAGAGTTAACTTGAGGGTTCCTGAGGGTTAGGGACAGTGTTGGGAAGGTTACTTTTAAATTTGCCGTGTGATTTATTACTATTACTGAAGGTTATTCACCATACCGATACCAAGTAGATTTTTAAATCTTGATTTAAAAAGAGTAACAGTAAGATGCACATTAGGTATGCTGCACTTTTTGCAGCAATCTTGTATATTAAATTATTCCGCGAGTATATATAAAACAGGTCCGCGGCTCCGAACCATAGTAAAGGGACATCTGGCTAATATGTTGGATTCCGTGTCGAGCTCATAGCTGAAAACCAGCTTTACTTTGTTGTCTGGGTCAACTTTGCTAGCGAGAGACAGAGAGAGGCGTTGAAAGGCTGCTCCAACGGAACTTATTGTTTCGGAGAAAAACACGAACACAGTGTACAGTCAAGTCTTAATAGCTTACTTACAACTGGGCTCGTCAGGCACTCTTTTTGTCTGCAGTGGTTATTATTCGATTTACATGCTTCCATCTCCTGTCTCTGGTCGGTAACATTTTTCAACTCTCCTTTTTCTCCCTCCCTCACGCTCACAGACACATAAACGGGTATAGCAGTGAATTCTCCCTGCAGCACGGACTATACTGCTCATCCATTCTTTAGGGTTATGCCTATAGCACTCTGCCTATTGCCTTCATATTAAATAATTTTTTCAATAATAATTAAAAAATATATTTCTTCACGTCATTATGCTGGCCGCAGGTAGGGGTGAAATGGGCAGTGAGAGGACACCCTGGAATTAGAGCCTCTTATTGCGTGTTTTGTTTGGGTTTCCATTGGCATGGAATTACTAGAAATGGAGAGGGCATAGCCTAACATATGAAACAGGAAAAGACCGCCGTGTAATCCATTTATTTCAACAAAGTAACTGTATTCTGAATACTGGCTTTTTAAATGGTAACTGTAACGGAATACAGTTACTCATATTTTGTATTTTAAATACGTAACGGCGGTACATGTATTCCGTTACTCCGCAACACTGGTTAGGGACAAATGCAATGGCATGGCAGGAATTGAGATAATCCATCCACAATATGAGGTTTGTCATTAATAAACTGCTGCATGGGCTGGGCTGTAGTTACTTTGTAAGGATTTTTAAAAGTGAGCTTTAAAATGTGCTGCTGGTGAATAGTGGTAATAAAAACCGAGAGAGGCTGACACTGCACTTACACTGCACTGCAGTAAGTGATCACTTAATTTTTTTAGTGGCTTGTTCAATGCGTTAAAACATGTTAAAAACACAACAGTTAATAAACCCAGAGTAGTTTCGATCCGGAAGCAGGGTTCATACATCATCACTTAAAAACTGGATATTTTTCCTGTTGCATCACTTTTCATTTACTAATCTTCCTTGGGAAAAGGTAAAATAAAAACTAATTTCAAATGGTTATCATATTTGTTCCGGTGTGTAATTTCTATTTTTCAACATAAAATTCAAGTCTCTGCATATGTGCTCATGTCAAATCAAGATTCTGGTGACATTAGGCTTTTTATTTTGAAAGACTAAGTGTCGGTGCTGAGGGAGAGCTTCACCCAAATCTCGAACAGCACTCAAACTATGGAGACATGAAAACAGTCAGATGGTACATTACCATGATAGTTGTCACGACAACAGTCCGGTTCTCCATGGCTGAGCTATCATTGGACAGAGCATTTTCATTCTGGACCAACACAAGTTTGTCTATGTCGTTCCAGTAGCCAATCTGAGGTAAACAGAGGGATATATGGGAGTAGGCGATAAGAGAAAAAACATCCATAAAAAAATAGTTTAACGTACTTTCAATCAGTTTTACCCTTGCACAATTCATTCAAAATGTAATTCAACATGCTTGCAATACCATCGAGACAGAAAATGTAAAACGGAAGCATTAAAAGAAATGAGAAGGTGAAATAGAAGAAAATGAGACTGAGAGAAAGATAAATCAGATTGAGCAAACTCCAGGAAATTTCCCATTGGAACTGTAGGAGATATTGAGTGTGAGCCAAGAACCTTCAATAAACACACACATTGCTGTCGAAGGAACAATTGCGATGCTGGAACATGGTGCTATATCTTTATTATTGGGGCTACATGTATGTGTTTTTCCAGTATAGGTAATTTGTAAGTACTTCCAAACTGCATCTCATCCTCTTACTTTCTGCTCTTATGGAGACAGATTATGTTCAAACTTTAGTTATTTATGTCACTGCAGATTTTTATGTACACCCAGGTTGCATGGGAGCTGATCTCCAGTGTGTACTCCAAAAAGCCATTAATATACACAAGCTGCGATGGCTAGTTTGACTGCAGTGATCCAACGGTATTCATAATTGCAAATAGAAGTTATTAATTAAGAATTATGAAAATAATTATGGTATAAATGAATATTTTATAAATGGAGGATAAAACAAGAACAATGAAGCACTATACAAATTAACAGGAAGTGTATATATTAATTGTGATTCATGAGGCTGAGGCATCGCATTTGCTCAAATTAAGATAAACTGCTTTTTCTTTGCATTGTCCTGTCTTTTAACATGGCTTCTTAGAAACATGGTCTAAACTTTGCTTGTGGTATTTGCTGTGAGTATCTGGGCTCACAAATTTATAGTGCTTGTCTTTTTTTTAATGCATGAGGATCGTTTACCTTGCGCGGGCCATTGCTCTTGAGTTCAAACACGTCCATCGTGTAATTCACCCTCCGACCGTAGTGATCAAACTGAATATTCCCAGTCAGGCCCTGAATGCGCACCTGGATGAATTGTAACAGTAGAAACATAAAACTTAAATAGTTCATACAGATGTTTAAGATCGCAAACACTCTTTAACAGTCAGGAGTACAATAGGAATGCTTGAGCCTCTTTTTTTTGTCTTCATGGCGAAGCCAAGTAAGATGTGCTTAAACAAATAGTTCAATAACTGCAACGGGAAGCTGCAGCAGAGACAAAATTGAGTTTCCATTAGCAATAATTTGATGCACAGTTAACATTAAGACTGATACCCGTTATTTATTTCAATTATGCCAAATGAAACACTTGCATTGTTTCCTATGAACACTTTGTGCCCAAGCTGAAAATCTGAATTCAGTGTGGGAGTGTTGGCTGCTGCCACTAAGCTACTATAAGCAGAAGAAATGGGGATTAATTAATGCAAATGCTTTAACGGTGCTGGGTTTTTGACCCAGTGGAGTCCATCAAAGTCCTGTTATTATCTTAAAACAATTAGACCAAAGCATTTATTTCCATATCATTTTTTTCTGTCATATGCTGTTTTTACAATGAAATTGTTGGGAACATTATGAACACAAAAATTATATCGATTCACAACAGACAACAGCAGCAGTCCTTGACAGAGCATCCATGTACTCTTACTTTCAAAATATAAACACCTTATTTATTGAACGATATCAAGACTTTTTAAGCCTGTGAGATTTTCAAAATAAAAGCCCAAAGCTAAGAGTTCATCTGTTTGGTTTAAGGGGTTAGAAACACCTACTAATTAGTGTTTCTAACCTTTTTACTAAAGTTTTCAGCTATTATTTTGTTTCAGCTTTTTTAAACAACCTATTTGCCTCCAGTTTTTAAGGAGAAAGCAAAAATAAGGGTTCTACATCAGCAACAATCCTAGTCTCAGTTCGTTGTTTATTTAATTTCATTTGTGTATGTATTTGTGGATAAGTTTTTGTGTGCCTATATGTAATAATGATTTATTTTAGTATTCTCTCTATTATAAAATTTGTATGGTATCAGTGGAATTGAGCCAACCTGTTTGAGCGCACGTTCCATATCTATTCCTTGGTTCCAGGGAGCAGCTGGATTGGCCAAGCAGTCACCCGCATTGCCACGGCGACTGATATCGATTTTTTGACGGCGAAGGGTGCGGAAGGCTTCAGCCATTACAAGGACACCATCATAAGTCAGAGATGAGGTATACTGTGAAAAAGAGAGAGGGGACAAAGGTTACCTCTTTGACAAGTCTAAACTTTGTATAGAACTTTATGTATATCTAAGGCACTTCATATTATATAACTGATTACATAAATTATGTGTTTAATTATCATTTCACATCAAAATGTTTAGTGTGAAGTTTTTATATTTCGGTATATTTGTTGCTTTCCAAGAATTTTTTTCTCTGACAGTATTACTACCCACTCATTCCACCCAGACACATTGCACAGAAAAATTGCAACTCACATCTTTTTACCAAGCTAACTCGATAGGAGTACACTGTGAAACTGTGGCATTAAGACTTAAATTGCTGCACCAGGAACATCATAACTCTACATATGGGAACATGGTCATTATGTAAACTGTGACCAGTGCCACAGTCTATTTCACTGCTCTGACTTTTATTTTATTTGTACAGTAAATATCAATCAACTCCACTATAAATGTAACATACTGTAGCTGTAAATGTGCCAGGATTAGACAGAGTTACAGTTTTTAAATAAAGTCACTATACATGATATTAAACCCATTTAAATGAGTTAAATTATATCATAAATGTGTTTTTCAAATATGCCATAATTCTTTGTCATGCTCATTGCCAACGTTTAAAAATGCTTGTTAGTGTTTCACTGGGTTGTATTATAAAACAGACTTAGTACCTTTAAAATGACTTGTTATTAATTTTAATTAAGTATAAGACATCCACAGTGTCTGTGCGCTGATGAAACTCTGCAAAGTGACGGTGGTCTTGACAGATTGCTTGACAAATTCATTATAGGTAAGACACAGCGCTGCAGGGAAGAATACCACACACACAGCAGCAACATCCCCACCTAGGACACACACAGACATGCAGCTCCACACAGATGGAGGCAGTCAAACACACAGCAGGCTGCCTTCACATTGCGACAGAAAGAAGTGGAGAGATGAAAATGGAGGGATGGAGGCAAGTCGGCTGAGATTCTCTTGCCAATGCTTTCCACACCTCTGCAGGTAGTTTCTCTCTTATTGACATCCCTTGATTTGTATCCCACAAGGTGTGTTTTGCAAGGCTATGCAACCGTGTCATCCTCCTTTCATCTATACCCTTTGAAACTAAGGAAAGCCTTTAGGCATGTGACTGACAGATGAAGACTATCCAAATCATGGAGAAAACAACAGAAGTGAGAAAAGTAGTTTTCTAACTTTCTCTTTTTGTCAGTAGCAGAATACAAATGATTTGGGGACACAAAGAAACAGAATTACCTTTTAAGTGGCTTGTCAAACAGAATAAAACATTCGGCTAAATATAAGGGACCAGATTTATGATTCATATATATAAGATAAACCAAGTAGTTTTCACTTTTCACACATATTTATAAAAATCTATGCAGCTATGAAGCTTTGCAAAAAGTGAAATGACCTAAATCCCTCCTGTGGCAAGCGGAAGGACTTGAACATTGTCCAGTATAATCAAAAACAAGCAAAACTAAAATGATTTCTAGTAGCATCAGCTGTAATTTATGTTTAAAACTAATAAAAATGTCATTTTGCTAACACACTAAGTCTGTGATGTGAACAATGACTCCAACCATTTTGAGCCAAAACCACATCTAACCTAAATTTGAATGTCTTTGTAGCTCTGCTTACGGCTCCCCTGCTGTTTTCAGATCACTCCTGGAAGTGTTCTGATGACTTCCATGTGCACATCTGAATCTGCACCTCCTTTACTGTCCTCCTTATAACTTTTATTATATTATATTATTTAAAATTTTATTTTGGAGGAGAAAACAAAAATCAAAGAGAGCAAAATTCTGCTGTTAGGGCAGATAGTGAGTGATGAATACTTTTTTGGAAAAGTAATTGATAGTAAGTAACTAATTACTTTTTTTAAGTTAATTGAACAACAATGGTTGTGAGTCTGTTATAGATGTGTCCTTGTACAGCAGCAGTTAAAAGTATAATTCCAAGGATTTCTACACATTATAAAAAGGACTGCTGACTTTATTTCCTAGAGTAGTCTAAGCTTCTTTGAACAAAAAAGGCTGACAGTCTTGGAAATTTTGTCTGATGAGTCTGATTTCTTGGTGGAATCATGAACAACATTGTTAGCTGTTTGTTACTTCCTGTTTTATTTTGTGAGTTGTTTGTCTCTTTTTGCCATGCTTTTAGTTTTACTTTCTTATCATTGCGTCTGATAATCTCAGCTGTGTCTAGTTCCCAATGTGTTTCCTCTCAGTCAATAGCTCACAATAAAACGCAAAAACTGGATTTGATTCAAATCAAATCCAAGAAAAATAGAAATTCTGCAATAAGTTAAAATAAATAAATAAATAAATATTTAAAAACTACATTGAAAGGTAGGTTTCTCAGGTTTCTGAGAGGGAAATAAAGTATGAACATTTAATTTCATACCAGTGATAATTACAAAAGTAGAATTTAAGTCAGTAAATCTACTGTTTACAAAGATCATCATCACAATGACGATTATTTAATCCTTATTATTAATCAATTTTCATGCAAAGACTTTTCTTTGCGTAGGTGTCAGAAAACGTTATACGCCTTATTACATTCATAAAATCTGATCAAGTGTTTGAAAGAAATATGAGAAAGAAAGAAATTTGGAAAAATTTCTTGAAGTGATCCCAATTACTAGTATATACAACATTTTAATAAGCTTATATATTTCTTTAAAGATTACTTTAAGCAAATCTCCAGGCAAAATAAAGAGACACCAGCAGTTAAAAGATTTTGATTGATGGCCAGCTCAAATTCCAGCCTTAAGTGTAGAAGGGACTATTCTCAGTAGTATTTCCCACCCTGCCCATTATTAGACCATATTTGTATTTGGCCTAAGGCTACCAGTTGCCCCAAGGTTAACTGAGCTCATTTTTTCCCCTTTTTTTTTAACAAAGGAAAAATTAGCCGGGAGCAATTTGGAGGCATCTGTTGTCACGAGAGGTAACTGGATTGCTGTTAGTGTTAAATCATTCAAATCAGGTTTGTAACACAGGACATGTACATGGCAGCAAAAGTAAATACATTTTCTGAATGCACTTTAACAAAGATGTGTAGAGGTTTTCAGATTTGAGAGCACTTACAGGTGTGTTTGCTTCCGTTTTGTGCATCAAAATATGTTAACTGTGTTTATCTGGCACGATCATGCATAATAGGCTTACCTCAATTAGAACACTAAATGTTGTGTAAATGTTAAGAGACGATTGATGAAGCTGACATCTACTAATGAGAATTCATTAGGTGAATCTAAAACTGATGATTAGCTAATTAACACTGGGACCGGGTGAAAAATAGTGTGCCAATTAGAAATAGTAAAACCATAAATATATATTTGCATCACTAAAACACAAATACACAGTGCCATCTTTTTGTAGTTACTGCGCTGTGTGTGTGTGTTTTTTTTTTTTTTAGAATTATTGAATGCAACCAGCAAGCAGGCAGAGGGCTGACAGCTGATGCATTTTTAATGGGTGGGTGGACATTTTTTCTATAAATATACCCACAGGTCAGTGCTCTATCTGGGGATTTAATTGTGAATATCTATAGGGAACCGGAGCTATTAAGGTTAAAGGAAAATATATCAGAAAAGTGAGTAAATAGGTGAGACAGACATAGAGCACAAAAGTCTTTAGTCTACATAATCTGTATGCATCACGTTAACCCTGAGACTTAATCACAGATAAGCCTTTTCACTTCTGCCATATTCTGAGGTCATGCTCTGATTGGCTAAGAAGCTGTAACACATGCACCACATCACAGTCTGAATGGTTCAAATACTGCGTATCCCCCTGTGACTGGATACCTGATTGAAAACTCCCTGTGCAGCTTTTGCGTTAAATTTCAGGTACAAAGATCAATTTGCACATCAATGGCAATAATGTATGTGTGCGCACTTCAAGTAAGTGTTTATCTCAATACTATGCATTTTTGAACTAGGTCTGAATGGAAGTCCTGCATTTTCTTCATTCCATATTTTGCCCTATTTCACATTACAGCTACCACACAAAACTATGTTTTAGGTACAGAGAGCTCTGACTGACACAGATTTTGTAACGTGCTTATTCAGTGATAGGACAACATGTTTTTATTACCTTAGGTGGGCTTTCAGATCCAGGGTATTCCCGCTGATCAAGTTTGTTCCAGCGCTGCATAAGTTTTATGACAATAGGCTTGCTGAAGTCCACTAACTGGAACCCGGTCACATTGGCCCCGCCATGCATGAACCTTTCCAAAGATATGTCCTTAAAACCCTGGGTGGAACAAAAGCAGGACAGATATATGAAATGTGTTTGGAACAATGTAACACATAAACCACAAAAACCTTCAGACCAGACAACATAATGCAGCCCATTTTTATTAGTGTAAAGAAGTTACACATCACTAACCACACATTTATTGCCTGAGATATTTTAATATAAGAAAAAAATAATAATTTCAACAGCAGGTCTCAGTTTTTCCGATAAAAAAAAATGTGTGTTGTTTTGTTTAATTATTTATTTTAACTGTGGAATCATTTTAAAGTCAAACAAAACCCAGATATTTCTACAGTTTAATTGATTAACTGCTACTTAAGTACTCTGGTATCATATGAATGGCCATGGGAGGATGTCTTTATCAGCAGGAAAAACATGAAACTTCAGTTAAAAGTGCTCTCCTTCACATTTTCCAAAACTGTACTGCGAGCCGGATTGGAGACCTTGTTGGGCCCATTCTGACCCCCTGGTCTAAGGTCCGAACTCCTCCCACGCACTGAACTCGATCTACTCTCCATATTACATGGAGAGTATAGTGGAAGCTTTGCAACATTAAGGAGTGATATTAATAATCATGAAAACTGGGCAATGAAACTCCATCTAACCTGACCTGAGCTGGACCCTTTTACAGTGTCCTGGAGAGAACTACTGTTCAAGAGATTTCAGGAATTAAGGTTGAAACAATGCTGATTGTATTGATTCCAGCAGCTTCCCATAGATGTGACTTCGTCTAGAAGAGACATGTGATAATTTTGTAAAATACATAATAGGAGAAATAAATGGAAAATAATAAATATGCAAAAAATGTTTTTTTTCTTAATTGATGCAGAAAATCTCCAAGTCTGTAACAACATGCTGTTCCAGCTTTGGTTTAAAAGACTTGAAAATGAATTCATTCAAAGTTCCACCTTTTTTGTCTAGCATTGAGCATCTACTGTGGTGTCTTAAGAAGGCTTTTGAAATAAAATGTTACACTAACGCTGTAGGAAACGTGTTTCAGAAAACAGCAAGACAACAGTTCAAAGCAACGCCAGCATCCTTACCAGGTTTGCTAGGATGTAATGATAACCTTTGACATGTTTCCCCACACTGACGGCCTGAAAAGAGAGAGTGGGAGAGAAAATTTGTATTTAATTTGGCAAACCAGGGGAAAAGTAGCATCAGGGAGCACGACAGGGGTGACAAGGACAAAAAAGGTGATTTCCTCCATCTCTTGCTCCATTACCTTCCTTAACAGTGGCGCAGTGGTTACTTTATTATGCTGATTAAAGGAGGATATAATGACGGAGACTTTGGTACCACGCTGGCTAAAAACTCTGCAGATTCTTTAAACATTTAAGTGATGCAGAAAACAGCCAGTACTTTGTGATGATGATAAAATTTCCTTTGTTCTGTTGAAAAAGCACCTTTTGAGAAGCCTCGTTCTTTAAAAAAAAGAAGACTAACCCCCCCCCCTGCATATGATAGTTTTTACACATCTAAATTTGAAAACAGGAAAACAGGTCAAGTCTGACCCAAACACAACATGTGGGTTACACCTATGTCTTTTCTTTTCTTTTCTTTTCTTTTTTTTTGCTATTTAGTTCAAATAAGGTAAAAATATTTCTGCTCAAAACTAAAACCTGTAAGTTTTTAGTCACTGATTTGATCCATAAAGAGAGATGGAGTGAAAATACGGCAGACTGTGAGAATTCTGACAAAGCAGTCGAATGCATATTCAGATTAACAAGTGGCATAAAGCTAATTAATAAACTGTTCACATTTTTCTTTGTCTCTCTCTCACCCACACATATCAGCGGCTTTGTACTGATGCAGACAGATGTACGTACACACACGCGCGTGCACACACAAAGATCGCAGCTGGCAGGGGCAGACAAACAGAGCAGTCTCTGTCTCAAAGCAGGGAAGCAAGCCAGTGCCAGCTCTGCAGAGCTGACTAGTGTGTGTGTTTGTGTCTGTATGCCCATCTCGGTACACACGTGTGCGAGTGTGCATTTGTGCGTGCGCCTCCGTCTGTCTGTTCACTCAGCACAGAAGCCAATTAAGAAACAGTCTGTGTGTCTGAGATGTTGCTACTAGTGTGGGTTTGTGTCTGTCTAGCTGTATGACTACGTGAGTTGTAATGCTGTAATTTTAGCTTTTTTTCATAATTACATATATTAGATTTCTGTGTGTTATCAGTAATTGTAGGAGTTTCTGTGGGGTCTGTGCATTAGTGAATGTGCGTGTGTGTATGTTTATGTTAGTGAATTTATCTTATGTGCAAACTGAAGATCACGTGTAATGACAGGTGGCAGGACCAATGGGATGTTACAGTCCAACCGGCGTTACACACTCTCTTTTTCACACACACACACATATGCTTACACACGTACACAGGCACACACGCCAACTGTCAGAGCTCAATACCATCAAACAAGACAGACAATCTAATGAACTCAGACAACCATAAGGTGTCCGAGCTCATGCCTTGACTTTAATTACGTGGGTATATGCTTAAAATCTGCGTACGATAGGACTCTTTACTGTCATTAGTGCAATCACACGCTGATGTAGCTGTTGGGGAAGTCACAGTTTTTCATTCCACATTTACGAACTCCAGGGAAAAACTCAAATCTTGTTTTCTTTCCAGATGTCAGAAAGCATCAGGCGAGCTGCTGCAACCAGCTGAGTGGAGCAGACAGTCGGCAGACACTAGTAGTACAGTGAAAAATCTCCATTATGTGGTACTACAGTTATTAGTAAGTTAACATTGATTCTAATTGTTTTCACTATTTCTCACTGGGTCTCATCTCATTACCTAACACAACCTATTATGTGGTTAAAAGGATCTGAAAACGCATCATTGTGGGTTGGCTGTATCTCATTAAGTGTTAAGTGCAGGTCAGTAATGTCATCTCTGCCCTCTCTCAATGATATTGGGGCAGCCGTTAACTCTATCTCATGATCTTGTTTTGCATCCAGATCAGTGTCAAACCTCCATGCACCAGTTGGATAACATTTTTTACATTTTTAAAATTCTTTTTGTTACTTGTAACCAGGGACTGTGGACTATTTATAAATGTTGTAAATGTAATGTAGTCATTAACAAACAGCAATAGCAACTAAACTTACTCTAAAACAGAATTATTTAACATTTAATAGACCTGTTAATTATTCCATGTTTTTCCATCCTGCTACAGTATCCACAATAGATCTGCACCACAAATCTCTCCATATTCAACCTCCATACTCAACTAACATGAGTTTACATGCTTTGCTGGCTTAAGCACAATTTTAGATTTTACATTGAAGTCTTCAAAGTCTTGTTGGTTAAATTTTCCAATAACAGTACCTGCTCTAGGATGCTCTGTAGTCTCTCAGGCTCCAGGTCGATGACATATTTTCTCTCTTGCCGTCGATCCAAGTCCTCTAAGAGTCTCCGATATGCTGCCTCATTGAAACTCTCCACACAGATTGCACTCACCTGTTTATATATGTCAAATGTGCGCAGGAATACAAGAGGAGATGGCATGGATAGAGTCATGCGTGTAAACCTCAAGCAAATAAAAATGGTATTTGAAGAACTGATGACAGAAATGTGAATACACAGCATTGGAGCGTGTGTGTGCATGTGGCCGTTTAAATTATATACTGCCTCTGAGAGAGCATGAGAGCGTGTGTGCGTTTTAGCAGGTTTCCAAGAATTTGTGCGTTTGTGTGTGTCCTGACCTGCCATCCGTTCTGCCCCGCTCGCTCCATAATTGCCTGCAGAATTGCATAACCTAAACAACAGAGAGTAAGGGAAGCAAAAAAAGAGAATTAATGCTGCACTAGGTACATGATGCAGTTGAAAAATGGATAAATTATGTTTTGCTGTTTTTGCAGGAAATAAATTTAATAAAATAAAAGCACTTATGTTTTCAAAATCTGTTATCTTAATCATAGTTAAGGTAAAACCTTTGCAAAATATATATACTATACCAAAATTAGCAAACTGTTTGCAGGTGTGCATTACGTGTCATCCGGTCATCAGCTTATCTCATTTGCCTCAGTAATATTCTTAAACATTTCTTCAAAACTAGGGGCAAAATGCTTGGCACAACACACATCTTCAATGTAATTTTTATCTTCCAGCCCACAAAGTGTAACGTCAGAATTGTCTGTTGAATTCTGACAATCAGCGTTGACATTTTATTAAAATTAAATTCTCAATCCTTTGTTTTTTCTCCTTAGTAGTAAAGTAGAATTAAAATCAATTCGTGTATAAATATTTAGTATTTAAAGTCTGAAATCAAACCCATAACATGGACTTCTGCTTCTACAATATGAGGCAACACAGCTTTGAACAGGCTGTCCTAATGTGTTTTTAATAAATTTGACTTGATTACACAAGCTGCAGGTGTCAACATGAGTGACAATGGACATAATATTACACCGAACAACTGTCATGTTGGGTCAAGACAAATGGGAAACATGTAATAATAAGTAATAACACAATACAACAGCAATATTCACTTTTAATATTGGCATGCTGCCATGTTTCTGTCACAATGAGCGCTGAAACAAACCTCTATGCTAACTCTCTGAGCAAAGCACGTTTGATCAAAATGAAATGATTTTCACAATTCGCAGAAAGTCATATGGACGCAAAGGCAGAGAAACACCAGTATAGCACAAGTCTCTTAAAACACAGCACAAGAAAGCACACACTCTAGTTTGACCTTTTTAACTGATGCTTTTTCAAATGATGCTATGTATAATCGTACATGTGTCTAAATGAAAACACGTCTGTGTGTAAAACTTAACCTAAAACAGTAAAAAACCTAAAACCTGGTGTGGAAAAGTAATTTCAAGCTAACATTTGGAGAAAAACAAATGGACAAAAAAGATTTTGTGATCTTACAAACTTCACTAAACTAAAAGAAAATGTGTTTCATTATTTCACATTTTGTTCACATGGGTCATCACAACCTGTGAAGGTTGTGTGCAGACAAGATAGGACCCAAAGTACAGACCCACAGAGGCAAAATAGTACAGTCTAAACAGCTTTATTGCTAAACATAAAATAACTAAACTGAAAATACCAATAAACTAAACAGGCAGGCTGGCAAACAGAACACACAGTGTGGAATGAGGGAGCTCACAACACAGACCAACAGAAAACACAGGGCCTAAATACACAGAGGGAGCAATCAGGGAATGGGAGACAGGAGGGAAACACAGCTGGGACAAATCAAGGCTAACGAGACAAGGGAAGTAAAACCAGATACATTAACATGAGACATGGACTTTCAAAGTAAAACAGGAAACATTGCACTGAGATGCGGACTTGATAAAGGGATACAGTTCCAAGGGGAGACAGAGCAACTGTGGAACACAGAGACAGAAACCAAAAGACAAAGAACTCTAACAAAGAAACTAAAAGACCGGAAATGATAAATAACATCAAAATCAAAGCTCAATAATAATGCAAAACTCAAAACTCTGGGTAGACAACAGGGGGTACCCTAACACAACCTGTTTGATGACACTTTGCTGATTTCATTTATTAAGAATTAGGAGGTCTGCATGACCCCGAGTCAACTGCCTTCACATAGTGCTGTGTTTTTATTGCAATAACCGGTGTAAGACTAAAACTAATAAAAACTAAACTAAAAATCATCATTTTCCAAGAATACAAATTAAAGCAAAAAAATCCATGTGATAAACAGTGACCTGTCCAGAATGTACCCTGCCTTTCACTGGCATAGGCTGTAACACACCTGCAACCCTTAATTGGTCAGGCAGAGGAACATGTAAGAGTGGATAATCTAAACTCAAAATAGCATATCTGCCTCAGTAACTAAACTGTATTGAACACAAAAAAATCAAAATGGAATCAGAATAAAAACTAATTGCAGAATGCAAAATGATTGTTTTGTAAGTAACTCAGGTGTTTTGCAGTATGTGTGCCTTCCTATGAAATGTATTTACACATATTATATAATGCTTTCAGGAACGGGCATGCAGTAATATAATCTATGTGACTTTGTCTGTGTAGGCATTTGCTTTTGTGTGCACATGTGCAGTTCTGTGGACATCCGCAGTTCGTGCCTTTGCGAGTGTGTGTTAGCAGCTGTCTGTGGAGCAGAGCAGGGAGCATAAAACAGATCACAGTGTTACTGCCCATTTTCCAGCACATTACAGGCAGCAGGTCTTGATGGGAGCCTATAATGAAGGGCCCTGCCTTGGCCAAGTCATGGGTGAGTACAGCCCAAATTCTTACGCATCCATCTTTCGCTCCATTTCTCTCTCCTATCCCCGTTTCTCTCAAACATTCCCCCTCCTTCCTCTGCTATATGCTACTGTACATCCCCAGAGGCTTGTGATTTTGTCTGTCTACTTATTCCTCCTTTCTGTAATGTTGCCCCTGCCATCCTCCACTGACCCCCATCTACCTCCACTTCTCCTCTTCCTAGCCCTTCCCCCCGTCACCTTGTTTGTCTCCTCCTCTCATGACTCACAGCTAATTTTCTGTCTTTTTGACTTCGCCACCAGCATTACTGACCTAACCTGTGTTTCCTGCTCCCCCTTTTCCTTACTCTTTTTTTTTTTCCTTTTGCTCCCCCGGGTAATAACTTAGACAACAAAGGCCACAGGAATGTTGGCAGAGACACCCGCACACATGCACACACACAACCACACACCCACTATAGTATGGTCTGGGGACTTTACGTCATGTTTGACCTGTGTTTCACTCCCTGTGGCTGGGCATTAGTCTGCGTGGGAGTGTAAGTGTGTGTCTATTTGTGTGCACATGTAGGTGTGTGTGAGCGAAATAACGTGCCAAGCATCCCCATGACAGTGGTTAGAGACTGAGGGCATCAGCTGTGCCTGCTCCACTAACTTGAGCGCACTGCATGATGGTATGGTTGAATCAAAAGCAGGTGAACGCCGTGAGAGCTGAGGCCAAATCTTTGTTTCTGGCTGAAAATCACCACTGTTTCAGCTGCTATCCTTATAAGGTCTGCTCATTGCCAGTAATAAAACCTTTGAGTTTCCATGAGAACACAGGGCTACATTTGGGAGTTACTTTATGAAGAAAAGAAAGAAAAAAGAAAGGAAAGGGTTATGGGTAATGGGGGGGGTACGCCCTTACTGCTTTGATAGGAATTAAGAGGGTCAGGGGCAGCTAGACGCCGCTAATCAAATGTCCTTGATTAACTGATCATCTGCAAGTCTGAGCATCTCTATGAAAGCGGAAATTTTGACAGTTTGATGTTCTGGAGGATTCAGGCAGCTCAATTTCACAATCTGCCCAAGAGCTGACGTCCCCAGGAAGTCCACCACCGCCTTAGAAATGCAAAACAGCAAAATGTCTCAGGGTCTACAAGCCTCTGTAAGTGTGTTAAATATTAAAGTTTGTGACAGCACAATAAGATGAAGACTGACCAGTAAACAAGCTTGTTTGGGAAAGCTGCCAGAAAAAAGCCTCCCCTTTCAAAAAAGCAAACAAAACAAAAACACTGGTGTGAGACTTAGTTTTGCAAAGATGAGGCTAGCTTTAGGGCTAGCATTGGAAAAACATGACCAAAGTGGAGATGTCCGGCTATGCAAAGTGCCATAATTGGTGAAAACCAAACACATCATATCAGCACAAACACCGCATGCCACCTCTTAAGCACAAGCATGGAAGGTGGATAATTTGGGCTTGTTTTGCCACAGGATTTGGGTCATGCAACAGGACAATGATCCCAAGCACAGCAACAAATCTACAACAGATTTGTAGAAGAATAGAATCAAGGTACAGCAAAAACCCAGTCGAAGTCCAGATCTCAATGCTGTGAGATGTTGTGCAGAACCTTAAGCAAATGCAAGGACACCTCAAATGACAACATTATAAAAAAGAACTAAAACATCCACAGCAGGTCTTTCTTCTGTCTTCATCCATTCACCCCCCCCACTGTAGGTTTCTTCCTGTTAAAAGGGAGTTTTTCCTTCGCACTGTTGCCAAAGCGTTACCTCATAGTGAGTCACATGATTTTGGGGATTTTCTCTGTTTTCTTTGTATAATTGTAAGATTTACCTTTACAAGGGCTATGAGGCAACTCTTGTGATTTGGTGCTATAAAAATAAAACTGAACTGAATTGAATTAAATGTGAAAAACTAAGAATCAAAAAGAAAATTATTACTTTAAATTTTTTAAATTTTTTACCACTAAGGATGGATCTAGAAGCTACTGGATCACGTGGTGTACGTAGTATTAACAAAATGGCACTGAGTCCTGTAAAAACAATAACACACCTGCCCATTAGCTCAATTTTTTTTCCTGCGCATTGAAATTGACCAATTTACTATATTTCAGCCCCTTTTTAAAACCTTCCACAAAATCTTCTCTGACTTTGCTCTTTAAAACTCTGAAGGAACAAAATTAAGTAAAATTGGTCAGATTTTGTCTTTGTCATTAGATCACAATAAATTCGAGCTCTTTTTACATGCATCATTGGCGCATTCAATGCTGGGCATTTACCTCTGTCTGTGTCGTAGAGGAAGACAAATCGGCTCCAGTCATAGTGGTCCAACAGGGAGAGCAAAGCCCCTCTGATGGACGGCCGAAGCTGCAGCGTGAACTGGCCCTCGCCTTCAGTGGGGAAGCTGGGTGTCACTAGGCTGATGTGCAGAGCCCCACAAAACGATGTCAGCGTGTTTACTGAACGCTTGTCATAAAGGCCGAAGATAGCGAAGACCCCCCTTGAATACTGAGAACAGACTGTGGACAGGGAAGAGGTCGAGGGATAGGGTGTCGGACACAAAAGGGATCCAGGTAGAAGAAGAAAAAAAAGTGGGTAAGTTGACAAAAATACTATAACACACTATATAATACTCAATGACTCATTAGAGAAACAGTCAAAAAACAGCAAGAGGGGAGGATGGAGAAGAACACGTGGTCCTTAATTAAATTCACACTGTGGATACTGGTTTCACATGTGAACTGATTTTAATGAGAGACATCATCAGCTTGTGTCAGCTTTGCACCAACTTTACACTCCTAATTAGACCCACAAACTGCAATTTTTTCTTTAATTTTTTTTTAGTTGTGTGTGACTGATTTTGCAAATGCCTAATGAAACAGAACAGATCTTGAAAATACATCAGTCATTTTCACATCACACTGCCTCTGCAAAATGACTTTCATTTCACCCAAAAAAGGCCCCAACTCCAAACCCCTCTCTGCCGCTTCCTATGTACTTACACATGTAGTTATAAATTACAAGCGCAAACATTTGCAGGGGCATGGCTTGAAAATCAGACGCCAACCTAAGCCCCCTGACAAGACATTTTCAAATGCTCACACAAAATTGTTCCCAGTAGCCAAAATTCATGTTGCTTCTTATGTATTTGTTGAAGAAATTAAAATAAAATCCAAACTCCAAATAGCTTTTAGATCCTTGAGATCCCTCTTTGCACACATAAAGACATGCAGACTCAAAAAATAAATAAAAAATCAGAGACCAAGCCACGAGTTCACTTCAAATACAGTCATTTTCTGCTACAGCACTGCAGCTCAGTCTCCAAACATCCGGAAGCTTTCAAACATGACAGAGAGAAGAGTAAAAAGCTATGACATCTTCCGCTATGTCGCTTCTGCAAATTTCTACCCTCTGCTTTGTTTTGTCACTCATCTTTGTAGCTCAATAAAGAAAAAAGCAGTTGGTATGTGAACAGAGGAGTCCTCCATATTCTGTAAAAAAAAAGAAAAGAAAAAAAGAAGCGGACACACAAATTAAGCAAGTGAAGTTTAAGAAAACTGTGTCATCATTTATTTCTTTTTATAGGATTTAATGCTCACACACATACACACACACCACTTTCTCTTTTATCCTCTTATTCCCTCCTCCTCTTTCTTGCCTAAGTCCCATTCTTCCTTTCTTTCAAACAGCCATGTTTTTGGACTTCAGCTCTACCCTGCATCATAATTCACTCTCCGCCCCATCATACGTCAGACTGGAGTAAACAGTAAGGCAGGAAGACTGCAGGGTTTGCTTTTGGCAACAGTCAGGCATTACTCTAAATTCTTTCCTGCCTTTCTTCCTCTATTTATCTTCTTGAGCATCACCTCATACCTTTGCCCCTTTCTTTGGTTTTCTGGGCAGATGCTCCATCCATCCTCTCTTTCAGCTTCCACCATCATCCATTTACCTTCATCTATAGCTGGCTCCTCTTCCTGTTCCTCCTGCTCTCCCTCCCCCTGGGACTCAGAGTAATTCCATTATCAGCTATAAGCCTCAGTGGGGGTAAACACTGAGGGAATACGCAGCTTTGACGCTTGGGCTTGTGGCAATTAAACAAAGCTGAGGCCCCTACACCCAGGAGGCGATAAGGCAGGGATTTAGCCTCTGATTATGACAGGAGCTAAATGTCTTCAATTCAGAGAACTAGCATACTAGACGTACTTAGCATGCGTCATTCAGCAGCAGCTGAGTCATGGTGTTCTTAAAGTCAATGTTCTTAGTGTCTTCCCAAATGAGTTTTACAACTTTTTCCCAGATTTCGGTTGATATTTCAGTAAACATGAGCGTAACATAAGCGATGCTGAAATGAGTTTGTGTTATAAGATATTAAAAAAAGATTGTACTTTTTTAGTGGAGTGCCAGGAAAGTACACTACCTGGAGTTTTATCTTTGATAAATGCTAAAGAAAATCCATTTGTGTGTATTAAGTGCAACTGACTTGATTTTGGATGAATTTGTGGTACAAGGATCAGCTACTTTGAGTTAAAGAAAAAATCCCCCAGCAGAATGAGAAAGCACTGAGCATATGAGCTGACATCCTGGGTAGCAGATTGGAGCAGTGCTCCTGTGCCAGCTGATGACTTCTTTTGAAAATTTGACTGAAACTTCTGGCCTAGATGCAGCTCATGACATCACGTCTTTAAATTGACTTCTCATGTACCTCATGGGCCTCCATCAAAACCTAAAGAAATATTGATAGCCTTAATCCCAAACCATTCTATTTTTATACAATACCAAGACAGCTGCATCTATACACACAGGCCCAGAGCGCATAACTGAAATCTCACTTTTCATTCATCTAAGCTTTCATTCTCAGCTTCTGTTCTCCATCTATCGCTTCTTCTTACACTCACGTATCTTCCTTTCTCTCTTGATTCCCTTTCTGATCTATGCCTCTATTGGCTTGTGTTTTTTTTTCTAAAACCCCCTCCACCAACACCACCCTGCCGCAAGGCTGGAATGTGCCAGACAGTGGCGTCATTGTAATAAAATGTGTGCTAAGCTTGCTTCATAAAGCTTTAATGAGAGGAGGGGACCAGCGGCATGGTACATCATCACCATAGATAAAACACTGGACCCAATAGGTCTCCAGGGATATCTCCTACATTTACATCAAGTTGCTCCCCCTTCACCTGAACATCTCCTTTTTTGTTAATGTACAATCTGTTTTTTGATTCTGATTCCGATTTTGATTTGAATTACTGTCTGTCAAACATCTCTCTTTCTCTGCGCATACCCCTCCATAAATCTGATGTCCTTCCTTTGTCTGCATTACTCAAGGCTCTACATCCTGCCGTCCATGTTATTCTCTGATTTGTATCTCTGTGCTTATATAGAAAACCCTCTCAATCATCTGCATATTCTGCAAATTCACTTTATTTCTTGTTTTCGTATTCAAATTTGTCTAATTTGCATAACAGGGAAGAAAGAATGTTGCTGAAACAGTACGATAATTCACAGTCTAATAGAGTCACTCTATTTGCTTCTGTAGTGTTGTTGGTTCTTTAACACGTTTCCCTCTCAAATCCCTCACCATGATTCTGATGTCTTTACGAAAGCGAAAGCTTCCTCCTTTTTTTTTTTGTTAACATAGCAGAGAGAATACATACCTTCTGTAACAGAACAACATCAAAACTTATACGTATATACAGACCGATACTGTAGATACTGTAGTCACCTTCACACACAAGCATTCCTCCATCCTCCAAAGCACACATGCAATCCTCAGTCTGTGATCTCACATTACCTTGAGGCAAAGGCCAAAATAAAGCACGCACATGGGCAAATGAGGAGTACAAGCTTGTTTAAAAGCCATAAGGTGCATTTTCCCTGACATTGCCCAGGGCTGCCTACAGGGCAGAGTGATAGTACTCGAGAAGGGGTGGGGGGTGGGGAGTGGGGACGTGGTGAATACCAATAATCACCTTTGCAATAAAATTATAGACAAATGAACTGCACAATGGCTTACACTGAAAGTTCACGTCTAACTCATTTAGCCAGGCGTAAGCTCTGGAGATGCAAGCTCCTGTGCTTTTTTGTTCCAGCACAGCAAAAGTGTTCACAGTCCAGATTTTCAAAGAAATGCATTTTACTGCTTGAATGTGATCCTTTGAGAAGTAAAATGTCCACAGTGACTGACACTCCTACTATATGTGAAATTAGTTATCCTATCCAAAATCATCTTGTGCCAGTTAGGGTTGGTGTTCATTTTTTGCTCTGGTAGTTTCTCATGTCTTGCTCTGACTTGTACTTCCTCCCTCATGTTGCTGATGTTCGTCACCAGTCTCTTGTTACACAGTTGTATCCATTCCTGCTGATTATACCTCTGTGTTTGTGTTTGTGTGTGTGTGTTTGTAGCCCCAGTCTTTCTTAAGTTATCTGATCTAGTTTTGTCTGTCTGTGAAACTCCTAGTTTATTGTGGTCTCTGTTGTGAACTGTTCGATTATCTTTATTCTTTGATTGAACTTTGTCATATTTTGGAGAATAGTCACATTCATTAAACATATCTGACCAGTAGGGTATGAAATAGAAAAACTATTAAACAATAAGAGATGCTGATTGACTTATTGATTGACCAGCCAGATTTGCTTGACCCTAATTGGTCTCCAGCTATACAACCTCAGGTAAAATATGCTAGTTAAAGGTGGGTGTACAGTAGATTATTTTCAGTTAACTCTTTGCACCTCTTTCTAACAGCAGAGCACTTTATTTTTTTAGTTGTTTTAGTGAGAAACAATCCTCAAACTTACTGCAGTTTGGGGGGACTTGTTAAGCTTAATAATTTCTTTTATTATGAAAATAACATTTTGCATTGAAGAAAAGCAAATTTTTGTATGTTTTTAGTTACAGCTTTTAGTGAAAATCAATGTCAGCTAGTTACATTTGAAATTGGAATTAGACAAGAAAACTGCAATTGGTGCATTGCTAAACTAAATTCAGTTTCATAAATATAGAAATAATTTACAAAATAATCACTGGTGACAAAAAATGAAAGAAAGAAACAGTTGGGGGATAATATGCTAACAAAAAAGTGAGTCAGAAAAAGAAATATATGAAAATGTTTTTAAAAGTTTTTTTCCACAGAATATTTTTTCCACCCATCCATTTTTCTTCTGGTTACCCAATTCAGGGTGGTGTGGGTGGTGGCCCCTTTAACATCACTCTCAGTGCTAGCCATGTGACACAAAACAATTCCTGTTTACATTCACACCTGTGGCTCGTTTTAAATCACCAATTAACCTAACTCATTTTTGGGAGGAACCCAGAAAGAACCCACAAAGGCACCTGTAAACTCCCCACAGAAGGGTCCCAGCCACCAGTGGGTTCTAAACTAGGGCCTTGTTGTTGTGAGGTGACAGTAGTGCTAACCACTCCGCCATTCTAAAAGTTTCTTTTATCACACAGTGAAGCACTACATTTGTATGGGCATCAATAGCTCTGTTAAAGAGGACCATTATAAAGACAAGATAGGAGACAAAGTTTGGAGATCAATAGGATCTGGCAGAGAGCAAAGTCACTGTATGGATTTCAGATTAGTTCCCATATAATACACCATACTGGAGATTATGACACAATGGAGCAACTTCTTGCAAAAAGCTGCCGGCACCACAAATGTTAGAAAAGAAATTTCATAATATGCCTGTAAAATTGTTTTACTATTTTCAATAAAATCATGCAACAGTAAAACGCATATATCACTTTTCCCAGCAGCTCTTCGGAAGAAGCAAACAGGTTAACAGATGCTTCTGTAATAGACAACAATGCACATTTATTTTTAAATCAAGAAAGGAGTTTTTTATCTGCTCTATTTACAAGCCAAATAAGGTATATGAAGTCAGGCTAAAAGCCTAAAGATCAATATTCTTTGAGAGAAAATGCTCACTACTTTATAAAATAGATCAAAATTAGGAGGCATCCAGAGAGCTTTTTAAGCAACGGCCAATTGTTCAGCACCAAAATAAAGAGGTATGCACAGCAGTATAAGCAATATAAGCAAGAGGCATAAACGAGTTATGAAGAATTAAATAGTTTTGTGGTTTCCTTCCCGGAGACATTATTATAACATATTCTTCTCTCTAGAACAGCTACCTAAAGAGCTTTTTGAATCTTCGAGGATACATTTATCCAGTTTAATAAAATACATTTATAATGCAAAAATCTGCAAACATGGAGAGAACAATTGATCAGAAATTTTCAGGGACATCATGCCTCAAGTGTGCTAATTAGCAGCATTATAAAGACAAGCTAAAAGATAAACCTTGAAAATCAATTGTCTGGGAAGAACATTCGGCCACCTTATGGATTTCATATCGAATCCTCTCCTGTAGAACCTAGCTAATAGGATAACTGAGCCACAACAGCTTCATAAACAGGGGCAGTGATTATTGAGAATGATAGATTGCTATGTATCCTACTGTGTGTGTGTTTGTGTGTGTGTGGTTTTGCTGTGCTTGTGAATAAGGCCATTCATTTCTCTGTCTGCCTGCTTCTCCTGTCTATCTCGCTCTGTCTTCCCTTTTTTCTCTCCTTTTTCACAAAACTGCCTCAAGCAGAGAGAAAACGGAGGCTTCGGTTGTTCTCAGTGAGGGAAGGAAAGAAGAAATGCAGAGAGAGAGAAAAGCGAGAGAGGAAGAGAGTGGTTCCAAAACCCATGAGGGGCTCTGACAGCAACAAGAGAGTGTAAAGTCTGCCAAGCAGACGGTGGAAAAAGAAGGAAAAGAAGAGGTAGAGAAAGATATTTACAAACAGGCAGAAAGAGAAAGGGAGGAAATACTGCTCTGGAGGGCAGTGAAGGAATAGAAAAGGCTTGAAAATTAGTTCTTAAATGCACTCATAGCCTTATGAATGTGTGAACACGCCCACACACACAGCTGCTTCAAAGAGCATTCATAATGTGTCTTTTTTTAGGACCTGCGTCTGAATACAGGGTTGAATGTCGGGTCAGGGGTGAGGGACATCAGGAGAAAATGCTCCTGGGTAGGACTACCACACTCTACCGTAACTTGTTTATTCTCTTTGATTGCATCTTTCTGCTTCTCTGCACCTGTTCTTCCTCCTCACTCCTCCCCAGCTCCTCCCCCAGGGCCTGTCCCTGAGGCTTTGTGAATAAAGCTTCTAAGAATAAGAGTAATGACTGGGGAAAATGAGGACAGGTACCCAAGAGAGAGGCAACTACGGCACTTGTGTGGCCTT
Source organism: Hemichromis elongatus (assembly GCA_015108515.1). Taxonomy (NCBI): domain Eukaryota; kingdom Metazoa; phylum Chordata; class Actinopteri; order Cichliformes; family Cichlidae; genus Hemichromis; species Hemichromis elongatus. The sequence goes on from VUQR01002710.1 coordinate 98,945, forward strand.
TAGTGTTATCTCATTTAGGGAATACTAATAGTTGGTGACACTATGGCTCCTTCCCTGCTATCAAATATATAGAACCTCACTAAAGCCTGGCTGATCCTCACTGTTGTTGTGTGATGTGGAACGTGATGACACAACTTCTGGGGCAAGTCACGCTTTGGTGTTATTTCAGTCCTCGCGTGAGTATACAATCTTGTTGAATACAATCTTGTAAAAACCGATGAGATCAATTTTTTCCCGACCGGATCGTACACACTTATATCAGTACAGGAGCTTCCTCAGGGATTCTCAGATTATGCTGTGGGAGATGTTGCAATTGCCTGAAAAGACATTCTGGACACAACTAAACTTAAAAAATATTTTCCATAGTTTTGATAACTTTTTTGACTACTTCTAGTCCTACACTAAGAGAGGTTTTGCACTGAGCTCAGTGTGCCCGTAAGAGCCAATGCAAACAGCCATGGTCTGTGGTGCCATTGCAGGAGTGCAACACAATCAGTGCGGTTCCCTTGAACCTGCCATAAATGTAAGAAAAGCATTTCTTATAGCAGAGGTTATAATATTCACGTAAAAAATTTAAATGTAGGTATGTAAACTTTAATCTCTAGTCTCACTGTCATGAGCTTTATACGTGCATCACACAGACTAACCGACCAACATGCTTAACTTAGGAAATAAATCTTATCAGAAGCTCCAAATGTAATTGCAGAGCACGTTTTGTAACACAAATTTGTCTGCAAAATTGCAAGGGTGTTAAATACCCTTGAGGTGTTTTTTGGCATCAGTATTCACCAAGTTTGTCACACTGCTCAGAGCTGTTTTCACTCACTGCTTTGTTGGGATTCGGTACCAAAGCTAGTTTGTCAGATGTAGAACCAGACCATGTTTAAAGTTAAATGAGCTCTTTAACATCATCCGCTGTGCAAAAATGATGCAGACCAGTACCCTCTCCCACAATTTAAGTGGAAAGCATATTAAAAAAATACTTCTTCTTCACTTTTTGAATTGCACAAACATGAAACTGACATTTTGTAAGAGTCACTTCTGGGTTTCAAAATTTTTTAATAGGCTGTCTTAATGTGGTGTGAAGCCTGCACATCAGGGCTATAATGGGCTTCAAAAATTGCTTCTTAATATTAAGTTTGTGGCATTTTCCTGCATTAGTCAACTCTGAAAATGGAGGTTTCTAATAAAATGGGGAGCAAGGGAATTACATGTACAAGTGATTGAACACCAATGCGAGTTGTAACTGGTATTATCTCAGTCCAATGAGCCACGGACATGACCGATCAGCAGTTCTGTTTTCTGTGTAGTCGTGAGGAAGTGATCACATTTTGGTAACATCTCATTAGTGTCTCAAGTTCATACGTCTTAGCTCAGCACATTACTTTGCAACATGAGGCTCCTCTGGAAAAGATTCTACTGCCCTCACATCAAAGAGATTTACTGCAATTGAAAACTAACATACCATGGTTAAGAATGATGCTGCATTTACAAACCGCAAACAACAACACACACAGCCACACGACTGATGTGCAACCGTTTAGAGTGAACATTTTTTAAGTAGCAATTGAAATAAATAGTCCACCTTACTAAATATTTTACCCCTTACGAAACAAAACAATGCTTGAATGTCCCCAGGATTGTCTTTACCGAGGCGTGTTATCAATCTTGTAATGGAGAACCTGACAGAAAGTCTCAAAGCAAAGCTCCAGCCCAAAGCATATCTGCTCACAGCTTGATACACCAGTAAAACATGCATGTACACACAGACTCACACATCTGCACCGCAGTTAGAGCGGCATGTACAATTCTGACAATGTGCTGCAAAAAAACTTTGTCTCAACAGTGAGGTCTGCAACTGCACAGATAAAAGATGGAGAGAATAAGGAAGTGGGAGGGAAATGATAAGAGGGAAAGAACGAAGGAGACTACGCATCACCTGTCACAGGGCTTTGCTACCATATGGGATGCAGTTTTTTAAACAGGGATAATCTATAGTGTGCGTGCACGCATATGTGTGTGTGTTTGTGTGTGAGCAAGAGAGAGGAAGATGACAGAGTGATTTTTTTTTTAACCTCAGTCATCTTTAAGCACTACTAACGATAGCTAAACCCCCCAGGGCCTGTCCAGTATGAACACAGGCATCTCATCCCCCCAACCCCAACACACACACACACGCACACACCTCCACACACACACACATACACACACACGCACACCAATTGACTGCAGAACTCTGTGAACAAGAAGGTTTTCAGTCTGTTTTTGAATGTTTGACACAGATGTAATTGA
>VUQR01002710.1:101570-124988 GCA_015108515.1 Hemichromis elongatus
CCGAAAAGTAAAAAAAAAAAAAAAAAAAAAAAAAAAAAAAAAAAAAAAAAGCCCGTCGCACACTTGATGTGTACTTTTCTGTCATGATGTGCCTTGTGTTATCCTTGCAGTTTTGCAACCATCCAAAAGCCAATTTAATATTCTCCGCTTGTTAATTTCACACTCTGATTCAACAGCCCAAGGTGCATAAAGCCGTTTTGCTGGACAACTTTAGGTGTTTTTGAAGTGGATGCTTCTTCTGCTGTACGCTCTGTGTGATTGCTTCTTAGGAGCGCCTGCAAAAACATGATAAGTAGCAATCACACAGAGAGCTAACTAGGTCATATATTATTGCACAAGTGCATCACGGTGACTAGTTGCTATCGTCAAATAATATCCTTAGACTTCATCATCAGTGATGAAAGAAAAAGTTAATGTGACAAAACTCAAAACTGTGGTTTTGGTTTGGATAGGTTTAGGTATAGTCATGGTAAAATGAAAGTACAGCCTGTCTAAAGTCTATAATTTTACTTATTGGGATGTGTTGGGTTTAACAGACTTTAAAACCTGATAAGGATGATTTTATTTTATCATGTCCTGATATGTAAAACCTTACAGTTGACTGCAGCTTTGGGAAACAATCACAGGTTGGATGAAAATAAGGAGTTTTGTTATGGGTCAAATTGCTACTTTCTCAGTGTTACAGGACCTCTGTTGTCATCGTTATAATAACTTCCTTGGCGTGGTTGAAAGGAACCTATTTCAACTGCCAATATGCAATCTCCTGTGTTAAAAGACCCGGCTTTGTTAAGCTGACCATGTATTCGAACTTCTCCCTGTGGACTTTTTGCCTCTATAATAATATCACCTGATCACATCCTGAGCTCCCAAGGGACATGCATTGTGATTCCTAAAGCTGAAACTAGCTGCTTTGTCATTTGAATACTTTTTGTGCGACTTGCTGAAATGGCAAAAGCTGTCCTTTCAGAGAATGTGAGAAAGGCAGCTGTTTCTACTTAGCTCTATTTCAACTTCCAAGGAATCGATGAGGACTTGAATAAGTGTCTTATTAACATTCCAAAAGTTATGTCACAGAATTAACTTAATAACAGATGCCTGTCTGATTTCCGATATTGACTTTAAAGTTGTAAGAGGAACACAAAGCAGTTGATTTTATCTCAGGTCTTTTTTTCTAGCAGGGCCGTCAGCAAAGCTCTGATTACTGACTGATGCATAATGAGCCAGACAAAGCAACAGTTTGAATAGCTGTCAGCGATAACCATCTCTCAAAGTTCAACTACTGTTGTCTGATTTTGCTATTAAAAAATAAAAGATTGTAAAATGTATCCGTGTTTCTTTTTTGTTAAGCGTAGAAATGAATAGAAATGTGCACGAGAATTGAATTGTGGACTATGGATATTAGGCAGATGCACACTCACCCAAAAATTGCATATGTGTTTGTGCTGCACATCTATCTTCTACTATCAATATAACTACAACAAATGGAGGAATGTTACTTAATGGCTTGTTTGAAAAAGTATTACAAATTTGCCCGGATGCCACTGTTTGTGTGTGTGTGTGTGTGTGTGCGCGCGTGTCTTTCCAGCTGAGCACAGGTCCACAGTGATTGAGTGTGCTCACAAGATAAACAGAGCAGTAATGTAAGGAGGGTAATGGCGTCCCATCATCCATTTTTCCTGCTGTCTCAGTGCTCCCCCACGCTATTCCTCATCCTTTCTTCAGTCCATCTATCTTTCTCTCCTGCTGATCTCTGTCTTCTTCTTCATCTCTTTCCATCCGCCGAGCTCTCACCTCCAGTTAGTGTGACTCTATCCTTTAGATAAATTCATGTAAATTCAATTAAATCAAAACTTCCAGTTTGAATTGAATCGAGTCAAATCGAATCAAATCTAAACAAACTAAGTCAAGTTAATTGCATCTGCCTCATCTTACACTACAAGTTGGCAGCGGCAGGAGAAACAGGAAAGCAGATGTCTGCTGAATGAATGATTGGTTTAATCCCCAGCTCTTAATGTCCATATGTCCTTTAGGATAAAACTGAACTTCAAACGTCTGCTTATGCACAGCCATTACACAACTGCCACTGGTGGATGAATGAGAAGAAAATGAACACAAAAAAGTGTTTTTCCCCCCTCCTCATTTACACTTTGTATATTACCTTTAGGATGGCAGTAGCTTTTAGACTCCATTAACATTATTCAGGAAGACAATCACAGGTCTGTTATATAAAAAGAGATTTGCATCATAGTGCATTAAATAGTAATAACATGTCACAATATGTACAAAAATACCTATAGTGTGTCTGGTATGTATGTATGTATGTATGTATGACAAGTCAATTTTACATGGAAAGTCTGGAGAACCTGACAGTGCAAAATTTGGCAGAACAAAAGAAGAGAAAATTATTCTGCAAAGTGTTTAATTCCTAAAGGATACTAATGTCACATTTTTTAATGATTGAAAGCATTAATTTTGGACAGATGCATTCTAGTGTATCTCCCCTCATTAGTCACAGTCCACTTCCTACACATACAGTCAACACAAAGAACACCTGGTTTATTAAACTGTATATGTTAGCAACAAACCTATTAATACCATGCGCTTTATGAAATAGATGTGAATAACAGATGTTACTATGTCTTATCTAACCTAGTGAATTAAAAGATGTATGGGAATTGGTTAATAGTGTTTTTTAAGATGTTTTCTCAGATGTTTGAAACCTGCAGCGACTTTGAGCAGTAATTTCCTGCATCAATTGGTCCACTGTAGCATTCTTCACTGGCCAATTTGTCTCCTTGTTTGCAAGTGCTAAGAGCTGAGCATATTTTTACTCAATGTGCCAGTGTGATTCAAGTAAAAACAAAATACCCATAGAGCTTTGAGTTGTCTCATATCGTCTCATAGCAACAGTCGAAACCATGACTAGCACTTTCCCCAAGCATCTGCTAAGTGCCGCTGCTAGCTAAAAAAAGAGGTGCTTGATCGACACAAGGCTTAACTGCCTCATATCTCTCTTACAATGAGCAAAGACGGCTATTTAATTAGGAGAACCAAATATTATTTTTTTGTATTTTGTCCAGTTCAGTGAAACAGACACTAGAATCCCTGGAGCCTTATACCACAGATGAACCTGCAGCCACTGAACTGCTCATAGTGGTAAAAGAGAGCATTTCAGCACTCTGAGAAATATCACAAGTATCATTTTGCACAAATCGCACATTATTATTATTGCACAAATAATTTTTCTGTGATACATTTAAACCGCTTAAATATCATATAACTAGTCATAAACGGAACAACATAATTTAACATACATAATTTAAACATAATTTTGCCACCACCATGCTTCAGCACTGAGATAGTATTGGACAGGTGATGGATGATCTCTTGTTTCCTCAAAACAAGACAACTATGGTTTGACTGAATCAGACAATCTAGTTTTTAACAGAATGATAGTTTGTTTTTTTTGGTGAGCAGGCTGACAATTTTATGTCACTGAATGTCAAAATTTGAGAATGAATATAATTTCTAACAAAAAGCAGCAACTACACTGTGGCTACTGTTTGTGTGTCTGTTGAACACCCAGCATGAGTAAACAGTCTGTGCAAGACAGAAGGTTTGGGGATCTAGAACCCACACATTAATGATTAAAGAAAACATGCAAAAAATCTTGTCTGGTAAAGATATGCTCCTTTCGAAACTATTGTAGCTGCTAAGGAATAAAATGAACCCCAGGCATAAGGGAGTCATTCTGGGAAGTTGGTTTAAAAAAACACTGATTAGCTAATCTACAGTCTGCTTAATTTTGGGCACTACTACGTGATAGCTAGTAAACTCCCTTCTTGTCATATTTATGTTTGATTATTCGAGTGCATTATTCAAGAGAAACTCCAATTCAGTTCAATAAATTTAAACGCAATTGTAATCCAATTGTAATTTCCCCAGTTTACAAAAACACTCACCTCAAGGGAAAGACTCACAAGACTCACTCACCCACAATCAGTCAACCCCTTATGAGCAAGCACTGGGTGAAAGTGGGAAGTAAAAATTCCCTTTTAACAGGAAGAAACCAGGAAGAAGCAGAATCAGGAAGTGGGAGTTATCTGCTGTCACTTGTTGGTGGTGATGGGAAATAGAAAAGAGCAGAGAGAGACTAGGGGAGAAACACACTATAGCAGAGAGCCAGAGTTGAATAATTAATAATAATTAAATACAATACTGGTGTTTAACTTCATGGAGAGTGAAAAGAGATAAGTGAAGAGGAAATGCTAAGTGCATCATTGGTAAGTGCATTTTGCAGCAAGACCAAGGGAGGGTTCAGGGTGACCCGATACACCTGATGAGAGTCACGCTAACTTAAGACTGAAAGTAAAAAGGGTGTCTGCTTCCTGAATCCCCCTGAAAATGAGGGCTGGCTCCATAGTACAAAAGCTCTCTCTCTTTCCTAGCGTAATTCCCGCACAGGCTCCGTTGCGTGGCTCTGTCTTCTCCATTTGGATTGGTCTTGGTTGTCCTCTGGGGCGAGATCCATTGCGCACATGTTTTTCCGATGATTGCATTCATCCACCACTTCTCCTGTTTGGCAGCCTCCAGGGTCAAGTCGGAGGGCTGTTCTTGACACCAATTTTTTCTCACTGCACATGACGTGTCCATACCACCGTTGGCGCACTTCCCTCATCTTCTTTTCAATTGGGGCAACTGCTACTCATTTTTAAACACCTTCATTCGTCACACAATCCAGGAGGAGTTAAGCCCACCATCTGCCTGAGCATCTTCATCTCCATAGCTGAAAGCGCTGCCATACATTCCACAGTTAGAATCTCTCGGAACCTTTCAGATCTCATGTTTCAGCAGGTCAAGCAATAGTCACGATTTTCACAGAAGATTGTTGAATTAGGCGGATGTTGATTTTAGTCCCTCTTGTCAGACTAATTATTCTTTGGTAAAAGAAAAAGAGTTCAGAACTTGCAAGTAAGTACACAAGGTGTACTGTATAGTAAGCACACATTTCTTGTGTTTTATACTGTGCTTCACACCTGAATGTGAATAGAGATTTATATGCTCTTAGTATTACAGTGTCGATAGTACTAAGCAAGGTAAAAGTTGGCATTTATCCCCTAGGCATCCCATTGCACTGTTTTATAATACATGCTTTTAATGTCTGCTTTACAAATATAAATATATTTGATAACTCAGTTTTTAGAGTCTTTTAATTTACTTCAAAAACTTAGATTGAGAGCAGCAGGGATCTTTGTTTGGTCTAAACAAGGTAGTCTAAAGTCTAGTTTAGTCTTTATCAAATGTTAGCTTTTATGTTTTAAAGGTGTGTACCTATAACACACAAGTAATACCTGATGTGATGTAATCAACAAGATCCTCAATTCAAACTGTCACTAGAAATTCTGCCAGATGAGACACTGCATTTACCACTTGGAAGTTTTTCAAACCGTTTGTCAAGCACACCTGAATAAAAGAGAGCCGAACAGGATTGAAGGTGTATAAACTGTGAGCGTCCCGAGTTCTGGCAAGAATGTAACTACACTTTTTCTGTCCCCCTGGGAGACTCCACACACAGACTCTCTGCAGGGTAGCAGCACAGTGAACAGTCCCTGTCCTCAAGCAAAAAGCCAGCATCTGCAGATGAAAGCTAAGCACACACATGCACACACTCCTGTCTTATTCACTACCACTGGGTGCTTTTCATTACTTGTGTCTCTACGCTTCATCCGCTCACATCTTTTCCTCATGTCTTAGCTCCTTTACTCTGGGATGTGTGAGAGAGAGATATGAGGAAGGACACCTTCAATTTGTCGCTCTAACGTTCTCCAGATGTCTCCTTGCTCAGTTTGATCTTCTCAAATTGCATTTAAGGAATGGGAAGATCCTTCAGGATGGTAGATGGAGGAATCGTTTTTGAGTCGTGGGAAGAGAGCGCAAGTAAGCATAATGAAAAGCAACCACTGTATGGTCATAGATTTCTAACTTAAGCTAAACATAATAAAATTTCACATTATCAGTGTTGCATGTGTGTTAAATGCAAACACACAAACAAAATTCATGTTTAAAGAAACAATGATAGCTGACCAAAGTAATGGTTAAAAGAGCTCTAAGCCATCTAAACCTGACCAGACAAAATCGTACAGGAGTGAGGGTCTGCCTTGGCACCCTCTTCCCTTAAAATATCCATCCATCCATCCATCCATCCATCCATCCATCCATCCATCCATCCATCCATCCATCCATCCATCCATCCATCCATCCATCCATCCATCCATCCACAGTGCTGAGGGCTCTTCTTGATGCACTACCAAGGACAGTTTCTGACTGAGTTTAGGGGAAGTTAGCTACGAAAAAGACAGATAACAGCAGGCTTTACAATTTACTGACCGAAAAGTGAGCACTAAACAGTTGGCCCAGTTATGTATGCACATCTAATAACTATGAGCATACAAGACTTCTCTGTGGGATCAAAAAGGGATGTTAGTGCAGTCTCTGGGTTGTCAATGCATGACCCCCAAGAGCAAGAGGACTGTTGTTTCCTGTTGTTTGCAGCAAGTCATTTTTTTTATTTGCATGCTCAGTATACCCACAATTGGTTTGATCACACGGACAGCTAGTGTTACAGAATAAGAAACTCAGAAGAGACTCACAAAACATCTCTCATCAACATATGTTGATTTTATTCTCTTAGGGCAAAGTCAGCTATCATTTATAGTAAAAATAAATAAATACTCTTTGAGATGTTTGCAGAACAGATATACATGGAACACACTGATATTCACTGATGCATACAGCACAGACTGTGGAAGCAGCTGACCCAGGGCTCATGAGCTCAAAGTTAAGGGAAGAATGGATACATAATGGACTAAAGTTTTGATTTTTGCTGTTTTAAATGGCAGTAGTTATGACAACCGTGTTGTTGAACAATCAAATCCTTAGATTAGGGACGTAGTGCATTTGTATTTTACAGGTTTTCTGATTACAGTATGAGTCACACAGCTTTCTCTTTAAAATGTCCTTCACATTCAGACATTTTTTAGGACATTTGTTAAGTTAGAGTAGGAAATCAAACGTTGGGCATTTGTGCAAAAAGACAGTGAATTAAGTTTATCAGAAATGCACAGAGGCAGCAGCAGCAGAATGTCCTAGTTCCAGCACTGTCTGAAGCACAGTTGTCCTTGACAGAGAAGTTTTTAATTAGCAGTACAGCTGCAGCAAGCACACGCAACTGACAGAACATGCATAAACATCCAATAAAAGACATAACTGGTAATAGTTTTGCCTGCAAGTTCACAAATAATAATGACTTTAGAAGTAACTGCTTGGATACCTGGACGACAATAACGATACAGAAGAAGAACGCTTCATGTCAATACAGTGCTTGTCACTGGTGAACAAGGACTTTGTTGTCATGCTCAGTTATAGATTATTTGCTATTTATACATAAAAAATCCTCCTAAAACTGGCTTTAAAGGCTGTTTTGTTTTTTTGGCATCTTATGTATTCACACTGGATAAACTGCGTCCATTCATCCATTTTCTGTTGGGGTGGAACCTGTGCCAGCTGTCATAGACCAAGAGATTGGTTCCACCCTGGACAGGTCCCCACTTTATCACAGGGCCAGCACAGAGAGAAAACCATTCATGCTCACATTCACACCTAAGTCCAGTTTAGAGCCACCAGGTAATCTAATCTATGCACCTCTTTGGACTGTGGAAGGAAGCCAGAGTACCCATAAATAAGCCACACAGACACGAGAAGAACATGCAAACGTCACACAAAGAGGTCCCAGCCAGCAAGTGGGTAGATTTAAACCCAGGACCTTTTTGCTCTCGGGTGACAGTGCTAACCACTGTGCACTATGGTGCCTGGATAAATTACATTTTATCTAATGCAATAAGCATTCTTGGACTGGCCCAGGTCAGCCACAACAATGTTCTCATAGCATAAGCATATGCCAGTCGGTTTGTTAAACACACCATCACACATATGCAGATGCACACTGAAATCCCTTTCTGTATATCAGGCTTTCAGGAGCTGTTTTTGATTGTGACTCAGTTTCTTTTCTTGAGGCAAAGCCATTTGCATGCAGATTACTACAAACAAACTTCTCATACAAAATATATGTATATATATGAAAAAGAAAAATATGTAAAGACATGTGCATTATTTGAAGAACTGCTCAGATGATGCATGAGCACAAAGGAAAAAGCATAAATTCAGTGGAGAGAAAACACCCCCGACCCCTTTTTTTCTTTTACTAATAAAAGAAATATTTCCAAAGCTGAATGTGTTGTTAGTGTCATATGGGTCTTTCATCTTTCATCTCTTTTGGCAACATCATATGTAGCATCCAAAGCAGGCAAACACTCAAAAGTCCAGGCAGCTCAAAATGCAGTATCTACTCATGAAAAATAGATTTGCTCTATAAAAAGAATCTACGATCTATATCCTCCAGTCTCTGTGAGTTGTTCTGACGACTGTTTAAATTTATTTCGGGAGGTGCTGAAAAGGAAATTGTGAACAACATCTGTCAGTTTTGCAAAAAGTTATAAAAATAGAATTGACCATAACCTGTAAATAGAAGATGACTGCTGATACAACATCGGTTCACTTGTGGTATTTATGGTCTCTATGCTCTTTGAAATCAGAAATCACAACCATCAGAGACCTTACTCACTGACTCTACCCTGAATAAGACCACAAATTTATAAAATAAACAACATATTTTGTTGAGGCTTTGAAATGTGGAATGAAGACCTGTCAAAAATCAGTACATTGCAAAAAGAAAGTACCACGTATCAGGACCAAATAAAAGATCTGGTTTATCTTTGGTAACTCCAACCTCAGATAAACAAAACATTACATATTATACAGTGTTGTGTTAAGCCAAAATGCAGAAGCAATGTGTGAAAAAGTAAGTACATCCTTACTGCTCCCATAGGAATTACAAGGCTAGCATCCAGGTGCTGCTAATGTGTGTGCAAGTGTGAGCACCTCTATCATCTGGACAACCATCCATGTCATGGAAGACCTGATTTATTACCCTCTCTTTTCAGCCCATTAAGAGTTGACCAGAATTGGCCCCAAGATAGTGGGATGTGCCTTAAACAAACTCATCAGGAAAGTGTTTAGTGAGGTCAGAAATGAAGTGATAAGTCAGTATCACTAATGCTAATTAACTTAACCTTTTGCAATTAGAGGTGGTGCCCAGCTGGTGAACTAAAGAATGTATTTTTAAGTCACTTCCTAAATTCATATGTGTTATATACAATCTCTAGTTTTAACTTTAAGGTTGTAGAAGTCTGGCTGAAGACTCTGTTCCATGGGGATACTGACTGACGTCCACAAGGCTGTTAAAAAACTCTTCTTTAGCAGGCTCCCTGGGATAGTTCCTCAAAGCAAGGCTCTGCATGTTGCTTGGGTTGCCTGGTTCACAAGTCTCTGCAACACTGCATGGAAGTCTCAGATAGCGCCTCTGACCGATTTAAAATCTACTGCTCTTGTATTTTTGGGACGGGATTGACAAGACAGTAGATTGTTTCCTTTTGTGTTCCTTTTTCCTTATTTTTGTATGTATGTATTATTAATTTGGGAAAAGTACAAAATAAAACGTTAAAAAAAAATCTACTGCTCTTATGTTTGGAGGAAAATTGAAAAAGAAAAAGCAAAACTGTGTCATTGTCCAAATACTTATGGGCCTAATCTAATATCTGTATTTTCTACTATTGAGCTAAACAGAAGCTCTTCTACATTGCCAAATGCAGTCTTGCATGATCCCTCGACCATGTACAACACAAGCCCAGCCTTTCTCACCCTCCGAAAGTCTAATCTCCCTTTCCTCTTCTTTTTCTCCCTACATGACTGCACTGATTATTACCTTCCCATATGGAGAATATTACTCTACTGTAGTATGCCATCTGTACTAGGCTATCATCCTATCATCCCCTTGAGCGTGTGACTGAGTGTGTGTTTGTGTGAGGATTAGAGCCTGTGGGAAAATGAGCAAAAAGAGTAGCATGCATGTGCATGTTTATAGTCGTGCGAATGAGTATGATGGAAAGGGAATGTAAGTGCCCATTAGGTTGTGCCAATAATGCATCTGTGTTGGGGTTGTAACTCAACAAAAGTAGGGGACTGCACACCATATTATACTCCTTGTAGAAAGTAATTTGTTTAACTACTATTAATATTACATTACTTTTGTGTTAACAATATTAACCTCAATCCCACATACAAAAATCTCCATCCTAATAAAAACATAAAAACAATATAGAAGAAAACAAATCAAACCAGCAATAACATCCTTCAGCATGGTCACAAATGAAACTATACTGTAGAATCATAGGAATAATGTTAATAAAAATGAAGGTACAGTTGTACAAGTCTGACTGCTCATCACTTCTGTTGTTACATGTTAAAGATGAGGCTCTGGTAGCTGGGCTGGGGTCAGCACACAGCTTTAACATCACTCTGGGTTCTTGCCAGCTTATGCAAACTTTGTGTTAGCAAGAAGTTTGTGTAGATGTTTTCAAAGAGCCAATTTTGTATTGATCAATGCCGTTGTTTCTTTCCTGTTACAGTTTGCACGTTAGTCTTGTGCGCTTGTCTTTCCTTGCAATAAGAATGAAACTGATCTCTGTTTCTCAGAAATAGAAAAAAACAGCTTTACTTCTATCCACTCCTCTTTCCCTCACAAACTAGAATTGCCTGATTTTAGTGGACGTGCCGGTAAGAAAAAAGAAATGTTGATGCGTTTTTTTTTCTTATGCAGAGATAATTTGTGATGCAAGTAACTAACTGCAATGAATTTACCAAATTTAGTGCACTAATGAGCTACATTATTGCATTGCAGTGTGATTAATGTAACACCTTTAAAAATAATGCATTTTATTTCTGACCTTTAGGAACAAATAAACACATTTCCAACTTAAAACTTTTGGATATATTTTTCTGTTGTTGCTTTGAAGAAGAGTAACCAGCTCAGGTTTGACACGCCACACTCTCATACAGTTTTAATGGTTGTCCTATAAGTAGAATTGCAAACTGCACTTTGTTCTCTCAGTCAGGGGCATCAGAATTTAATGTTTCTCTCTGTTAAGCATGTTTAATGCATATGTATGCACTTGTACGGAATGCTATAACTGGAGATGGATGGATGGATGAACACGGATGGATTAGGGGTGGAAACACATCTTATTTATATTCTAGGTATTCATGAACACAGCCTTTACACGGCTAGATAAATGTGGAACACACAGCAAAAGGTCCCCTTTAGAAAGGAGCAACAGCCGCGGATCATCAAGGCAGTTTGTGATCGTGTTTAGTAAGTACCCTCTGGTGACTCGTCCAACTAAAAGGGCCCCAGATGGGAAGGCTTTGACCTTTTTTGAACTTTTTTGGCACTGCCAAAAGGTAATGTGCATGCTCCTCTAGTTTTCATTTCCCAAGTCAGTCGCTCTCTAAATGGAGTTAGGACTGAGAATGTGTCACTGTTATCATAACACAGACTGAAGATGTCACACACAGAGTTTAAAAATTTAATTTCTATATATGTTAACAGTGATTTGACTAAAGTTAGGTAGGCTGGAGCCCACTCTACCTATACTAATCATTTGCATTAGCATCCAATCATGCTTTATTGTTCTTTTCATTGGCTTTACAATGAAACAAATCACAGTGAATTTTTTGATAAAATAATAAAAAAAATGTCAGTGCTACATAGTTCATATTTCTTTTATTAGCATTTAAATGAGGCACAATGGGGGAAATGTGACAAACAGACAATTACAGTCACTTTTTTAAGTATAATCTACCTAACAACTAGTTCCTTGGCAAGACTGCACTGAGGCAACAGCAACTGAAACAACCACTTGTTACAACTAATGCATGCAGAAGAGCATGTCTGAGTACACTGGTCAGTTTTTGAAGATGGTATGAGGGCTATTTTTTTGGCACACTTTAGACACCATAATACCAATTGAGCACTGTTTATACTGATCCTTCTTGCCAATTCCTGAGCAATGATACTTCACTTTAAGACCACGGTGTATCCATCTTCTGATTGGTAATTCCTGTAGGATAATAGTGCGTGCTATTGGTAAAGATATCAATACCACAGTGCCACAAACTGCAACACCAAATAAAACAAATGTACCTACAGTCTCAAGAGCAGCTTTATAAGCTTTGATGTGTCTGGGTGTGTACAAATTGCTAAGTTAGCCTTGTGGTCCAGAGTGATAAGCTTTAAATAAATATGCGCCAGTTTTAGATTGAAACTTGGGGAAGAAAACACACTCCTGTAGTTTAACCTATTACATGACACATCATGTCACACCAAAGGTGATTGGATGTTGAAATATCCAGGAAACTTGTCACCAAACTTATTGTGCAAATCTTCAGTAACAACTATAACTGTGTGTGGTGAGGAGCCTTCAAAACAGTAATCACAAATACACTTATTTGCCTTGAGTTTTGCATTGATTTTCCTTTACTGGTGCTTCCTTATCCATCTTTATTTATTGATAAGGTGTTTTTCAATTCTCAGCTGGTCAATATGCTGATGTAATGTGTTTGGACATTTCCAAGGCATTCAATTCTAGTGGTTTAGACATCCCACTCGTTTTCTAATATGCTCACATGCACAACGTGACACATTCTGAAACATTAAAACTACAAATATAAGCACTGCAAGAGCCTGCAACTGTGTTTCACTTGGTTTTGCTTTGACATGTTTCTTTATGATTAGAAAAGAAAAACTCCAAAGGAACCTCCGCATGAGGCGGTGAGTTTTGCCATGTGATGCTGTGCCTAACTTCTGCTTCATGAGTAAAAGTGTCAGAAGTCTGCCTTTGGTTCAGCCAGGAAAATCCCGCTGGACTCCAACCAGGGTGAAAAAAAACGCACCAGTATCGAAGATGCGCATTACACACATACAGACGATGACACGGGGGTTTTCTTTATGTTTGCGTAATTGTGAAAATAAGAAGGCAGACTAACAGAGTGCTCTGGCATAAAAATAGAAGCAGGGGAGTGTCCATCCATCACTGTGACTGTCTGAAGGGCCGGATCAATTGTGCGTGTGTGTCTGCATGTTATTTGATGCACTTCACTACCTCAGACAGAAGAGCCAGAATGTGAGTGGGCAAACTGTGATGTGACTTTTGAAACACAGGCACACATCTTGCCTGGTCTCACACGCACACACACATGAACACACACACATGAACACACGTGCACACAGGTAAACCAGTGAGCCTAAGGAGATAAATACCAATGCTGTCAGGAAAAAAAAATGACCTCTAAGGCAGGTAAACAAACAAACAAGAATAGCAGCAGAAAGCACATAATTCATTGTTTTCTCGTATTCCTGTGAGAGGCTTTCTCTCTCCTCATATCAGTCCAACTACTGCTCTGATCAGTTTAATAGCTTTTTTCACTTCCTATTTGTAAGTGTGATGAATTACCTGCTGGTTACCTAGGAATATGTTACCCTAGCAGAATACCAAAGAGCCATTAGAGATGAATTGGTTCAAGGCCGAAACTGGCCTTAAGGTTGGAGTATCCTAGAGGAACAAACGTGGTTTTAACTAACACAGAGAGCAACATGCATGCTTTATTTCCCTTTCTGTTTTTTTTTTTTTTGTCATTGCACAAGCACACTCAGCTACACGCACACATTAGGTTTAGCCATTTACAGTGAGAGTGGGAATAATTTAGGAGTACAAATAGTTCGGCTTAAATAACACAACAGCAAATGCACTTTTGTTGTGTGTTTTTGCGTGCAGATAACACCTTGGTGTGTATGTGTGAAAGTGTGTCTCTGTGCACGCGTGTGTAAAGGTCATGTCTCTCATCTCTAAGTGAGCTTCAGTGAGAAGAGCTGAGTGGCAGCACTCATCAATATTAACTAATGCCCTTCCTTTCATCCACATCATAAATCCATGGAAACAAACAAACACACACACACGTGGGCTTCAGGAAGGTCTTGCTGTTTGCATTTGCGTGATATATAAAATAAGTACTTTACATATCACTGTATTTACAGTAGAACAGTGAGATACAAAATAAACCATTCGACGATCTATTGCAGATTTACTGAGGTTTCAGGTTCCACTTTGTGGCAGGTGATAGATGATGTGAAAACGTAGGTGTAGGTTCAGTGTGGGCTTTAGCAGCGAAGGTGTCAGCTTGAGTTTAGATAAACACACTACAGACACATCACAGCTTTTGTCCGACACCAAAAGCCTTTTAACAGCTAATGAGTAATGAGAGAGTAATGACAGACAGAGGATGGCGCGAGAGAGAAATAGAAAGTGAGAGAGGAAAAAAAATAGGAAGAGTAAATGCAAGGTGCAACCGTGTCTCACTGAAAATGAAAAAAAAAGGGAAAATGAACAAAAACATTAAAAACACAACAGACACGCACTGT
Source organism: Hemichromis elongatus (assembly GCA_015108515.1). NCBI lineage: Eukaryota > Metazoa > Chordata > Actinopteri > Cichliformes > Cichlidae > Hemichromis > Hemichromis elongatus. The sequence continues at coordinate 116,002 of VUQR01002710.1, forward strand.
GTTTATTTTGTAATTACGTCCGAGTATGTACACGGACTCTCACGATGGAGGAAAAGCAAAGCGAGGGGAATTTAAGGAAGAGCAGAAAGTCGACAAATGGAAATCCTTTGATCAGAACATGAAAACAACAGCAGTAAAGCCGAGAAAGTGAAGAACAACAGAAAGACGTCACAGACAATTACTGCGAACACATCTCCATTCAGTATAAACACCCCTGTGTTTTGCTAAGGCGACGCGTAACACTTAAAATCCTCTGTCATCTCTTCTCCAGCTTTTCATCTTCCAAACGCCAGAGCGTGAAAAACAAACACAGAGGAAACAGACTTTTTTTTTTCTGTTTACAGCACAGCTATCATGCCTACTGGGAAAATAGAGATCTTAATGAAACACATTAGACAGATAGAGGCAGTTGAGGCACTGTGTGAGTGCATACGAGTGTGTAGGTGTGGGTCAGTGTGTGTTTAAGAGACAGAGTCGGCCTTTCATTCGGGAGAAGTCAGATTACCTGGAGGGAACATTGCTATTCACTGAGACATACTGCATGGTCTAATAATATTATTCACTCTTCATTACTACCGGGGTTTGAACAAAACGGCAAGAGAATACAGTGCTGACCCGCAAATCACATCCACCAAAAAAAAAGAGGAAAAAAACCTCCATCCACCTGATTGATGTTCTCTGCCTAACCACAGTTAATTGAAATATTTTTCTCATTGTTGCTTTCACATCACTTGTCTGAACGAGACAAAAAAAAAAACAACAACTCGAAAAAACACTGCAGTATGTTGTGGGAGGATTTAACTTAACGGTTCAGTGTTGGTAGTCTGCAAAACCTGCAACACGAATGTGGCACAGTGTCTCATCTCGCCTCAAGGTACTGCAGACCCACAAAAAAGAATTTCATTAATATGGGTTTCAGTGCAGCTTTAGCATCAGTCTGACTCCTTAAATGTAGATCCGCTGTCCCTTTTTCACTTTTATGCCAAAATGTTTTTATATGTCTGACTGGGAATATATTGTTTCTATATATTATCCACACCACCTCCCAGCTTTGTTCTCTCGTTCTTACACAGATACACAAGCAATTATCACCATTTTGGAATTTAGACAACAGTGACATGTACTAAGATTAAGATTTCCATCCATCGCTCGTCAATTAACAGAAGAGTGGTGAGACACCTGGCGATCCTGTTGTTGATGCATACGCTGGTGTATGAGTATGTGAATGTTAGCTTAAAAGTCACTAGACATACAAAAAAGCACCTGACTACGAAATTGCTCAAATTGATTAGGAATGTGCTATATCTAAGTACTTTTCTACTTACCATCACAATTCACCCCATCCATCCTCTCCCACTTATACAATTCAGGGCTGTGGTTAGGCTGGAGTCTATCCCAGCTGTCATAGGGGGAGAGGCAGGGGGAGAGACTGACAACCATCCTTTAGGTGGTCGCTAACCACCAAATGACTATGCCACTCCTGATTCCTTTTTTAAACATTTGAAATAAAAAAAATATTCTAAGCAACCTGTCCATCACAGCCTTAACTGTCTCTGAAGGAGACAGAACTTACTGCCATCAGAAATCCTCTCACTAGTGCAGATGATGCCAGGTCTTCCTAACAGTGGACTTATTAATGAAAGAATTGAAATACACTGAGAGACTGCATGTTTTATTGTACCACAAAATAAAATCAGATTATCTGAGGCAGTGTGCTGAATCATTGCAACATACTGTGTGATTTAATAATATTGCTTACATTTTGGTAATCACTGAAGACGCTGCAGTAAAACAAAGCAACTGAGGAATTTTTCAGGGAGCACTTACAGTGGTCCACATGAGCCCTGCACCCTGCACATAGGTGGCTGTTCAGCAGTTGACCATCAGTGGTTATTAAAAAAAAATTAAATGGGGGGAAAAATATGAACGTCAATAATGTGGTAAGATAGCCAACCACAGATGGTCACATTCATGTGAACTGAGCGGTCAAGAGAAGTCAAAATGAAATAAATGAGGTATATATCTCAACTGTACTGTGAGTGCATTTTCAGTGACTGAAAACACTGAATCACAAATGTTAACATGAGCAGGAACTTTTACTTTTGAATTTTTTAATTGTTTAGGTGAAGGCCTCCAGACTTCATGGCTCATGTGAAGTCTAAAGGCACTAAAAAACATCAATGAATGCCTTTAACCTCTTAAGACCTGAACTCTGTCATGTCATGCATTTTTTTATTTTCTCTTTGCTATCTGGGCTGATTGGGACCTGATGAATGTAAAAACAAAGAATTACCTGATTTTTAAAAAATTTTTTTACCTGATTTTTATTTTGGAGAAAAATGAGATCCACAGATGAGGACATTCATGTTAAATTTCGACAGAACAGTTGCATTATGATGTCCTTGTAAGTGGATATCAGGCCTTTGTAGAGCAAAATTTTGTATTTTGGTCTAGACAACCCAAAATGTGATGTCCACATATGTGGACGCCAGGTCCTGGGATGTTAAAGTAAGGCAAGATGCAAAGCACTGTGAGGGAGAGCTCACTCTCATTTTCATCTTCAGTTTGGCTTCCCTGTAGTTTATTCATTACTTACATTTTCCCAAACCATCAATTTCATCACATTCAACCTTTCAGCATTACCGCTCTTGTCCAGTGATCTATGTATCCGTATTCTTCAAGCCCTTAGTCGTTGCTCTTTTAAAATCTTTCTGACCTGTCAATCTTCCTATTAAGGCCATCTATCGTGCTTCCCTCTACCTCATCTGGGTTTTCCAGGGTGTTGCACTCACAGTCTCCCTCAGCCTTCCGCTTATGTCTAGTCTGTAGGCACCCCGGGGCACCCCATCTTCATCTGGGATTTAGCTTAATGATTCATTGGAGTCCATCCACCAAAAAATGCTTTTTCTTGTTCACTTTTTTTCCCCCTTCCAAACAATCTCTCCTTACTAAAATGTATTTATAATTTGACTTAAAACATACCGAATGCTCGCTGAACTCCTCCTGTTTTATGTCAGTGTATCCGGCACATCAACTTGCAACAGTGAACACCACAGCTGCTCACACAAGTGAGCGCCAAAATGTTTTGACCTCACTGGGCTCTTTGCACAGCTGATTGCTCACAGGTCAACTGAGTGAAACGTAGTCTGTTTAGATCGCATCATCACTGATACATATGGTGAATATAACACACCGTGTTTCAGCTGTGACTTATCTCCAAAATCTGTTAATTTCTTTTTTTTTTCTTCCTTTTTGAGTCACAGCAGCTTTTAGTAAACTCAAACATACTGATGTTGAGTGAAATTTCTGAGGATTTGTGTAAGCATGATAACTGAAAACCAGTGTTTTTAAGTCAGCTGCTGTATGTAATGAAGTTGGTTGGTCCAAATTAGGTGCACTCAGAAAAGTTTGCACTTTGCACTCTAAAATTTCATCTGGGCATCAAACTTGTGTGAAAACATTCATATCTCTTTCAAGGATTAGGATCTTAAGCTAAAACTCAACCTTTCGGAAGCAGAAGAGTCCATTTCAAAGACATTGTGTTAGATTTAGAATGCCACCAGGCTATGGCTCCTCCAGGGTTGAGACAGCCAATGCTGATTCTAATGTTAAGGTCTTGAAGTGTCTCAGAGAGAACATTCAAAGGAAATGACCTGAACTGTGTGGTATGTGAAACTGGTCCAGAGGTTCATGGGCACATGATCTTGAAAGGTGGAAGATGAGCCAAATATCCAGCAAGAGTTTTATGACTTAGTTGCAAAATTGTGTGACCGCATGCTGTAGCCTCAGGACTTAAAGCACTTTACCAATTATAGCACTGACTTGCATGACTTGTATGGTGATGCTCTTCATTAATGTATCATCACAATTCTAGGAACAAAAACTAATATTAACTCAGGACTAAATAGGAACATTTCAAATGTATAATGCTCACCAAATTAAAGGGACATTTTTTTTAAACAGAGGGTAGTATTAAACCAGTTAAACGTCTGGGATATTGATCTGGTTAGTTAAATAACAGAGGGGGTTGTTAACCCTGACTAACCCTAACCCAACTCCTCCAGGATGGCACATCAATATGTGGAGGAGATTCCAGGAAAAAGGCAGTTACTCTAGGAGAGACGGCCATAGAAGTCCTCAACCCATCAGCAGGACCGGTATCTGCTCCTTTGTGTGAGGACCATCAGGAAGAGCGTTTCCAGAGCACTAAAAAAATGACCTCTGGTAGGCCGCTGTTGTGAATGTCTCTTACAAAATATGAGAAACAGACTTCATGAGGATGACCTAATGTCCGTTAGGGAGCTCTGTGCTCACTGTCTACCACGTAGAGCCCAACTGGCATTTGTAGAATTGGCAGATCCACCACTGGTGACCCTGACACAAATGTCTACAGGCTAGGCAATGTCATCCTGACTGCCATTACTGTAGGTGTCATCTGATGCTACCAAGTTTCACCTCAGACTGTCCAGGAGCTGCTCTGGTCCAGATTTGGAAGATAACCATTTGTCATCTCATTAGGAGTGCGTCCTTAAATTGCCAGGGATGCATACAAACACGTGGTGGCCATATTGTACCATTTGGTATGATTAAAATTAGTTAAAATTTCAGCAAAACGGACTACATTCCCGAATCATATTTTAACTTAGATTTTTGTCTTTGAATTGACCCATATTTAGGTTGAGAATTTTCATTTCTATTAATAATGTTACATGCTTTTGTTCCAAATGCATTCATTTGCGTCCATATTACTAAAGATGCCCAGGATGACTTCCCACCTACCTATTGGGATCTGATGTGTTTAAAGTCTCCCTTTGATTTTTTTTAACAGTGCAGCTTTATTACTACCTGGAAGCGAACAAAATAATATTTTAGGGAAGCTTCCTGTGATGTTTAAACAAAATTAACATTACCACAATATACACATAATACTAGGCAATGTATCTGGATACCAGGAAAAAGCCTTTTTCAAGGTATTTTTGGAATACCAGCACAATCGGAAGGATTCAAAACAAGTAACATGAATAAATGTAGGTTTGCTGCAAAATAAATCTCCTTGCTTTGCCAGGGCATTTTAGATATAATTTCAGTCTACTTCCTCCAGTGTGGTCATTATGAAAACATATAACCATTCAAAACACCACAAATAAAAATGATGGTACAGTGCCATTATTGAGCCACTCCAATCATCTACAAGATGACAGAGCCTTTTAATGAAGGAAGTGAGTGGGGTAAAGGCACAGAGTAATGCTGTACGAGTGGAAAAGTTGGCAAAATCAATGTGTGTCAAGGAGACTGTGTAAAAATTTGTATTTATGTGTGTGTGAGAGTGGGTGGTGTTGAGTTGTAGCCATCTGTTCCAGGAATCTATTTAATCAAAGCTCCGAGCCTGTATATACAGGGAAAATTTAAACACCGATGAACTCTTTTGAAGCGCGTGGCTACATGTGTGTACACACAGAGCTCGTTGTTGTCAGTGTATCAACACCATTTCAATCACTACCTAAATTGGTGCAGCGTGTCAGTCGTTCTCTTGTCAATAAGAGAAGATCGAGCTTGTTTCCACTTGGCATCTTTAAAGAAACACGTTGGAAACAAGCCCCTGAAAAACAGCAGCACTAAGAGCTGTTGACAGAAATGATATCAACCAACCTGAGCTAACTGGAATCCTGGCGCACTCGCAATCATTTTAAAGCTTCCCGTCACTTGCTGTTGCCTGTTCACCTGTACATTTCTATGACAGATTTGCATTCATAACATCATGTTCTTTCATTTACTTTGACGTGAAATATTCTCCCTGAAAAAAAGTTACATGCAGGCAACATTTTTTTTTGGTAGGAGACTTCTGTAATCTACAACTGCGGTATTTCTGTTTATTTATTCACACAGAGCAAGAACTGTGCCGAGCAGAAGGTTCTCAACAGAGAAGGTTTTGCAAGAAATCTAGTACTGAAAAGGCGACAACTCTGTTTTCAACACTGGGGAAATAAACACTGGGAAAACTTTGAAAATCAAAAAAGAACATCTTGTACCAAACAAGCAGTCAAATCCAGACCATGCTGTCCACACCAGCCAGATCCACTCACACCCCTACAAGGGCACGTCACTATACTACAGACCTCTATCTTATAACACACTGAATGGGAGTTGTCTATTCTAGAGCAGGAATGCCCAAACCGATAAGGTACAAAGGGTCACTGAACAGTCTGATGAGTATAAAAATGATGTAAATCATATGCTACGGCTTTCACAGTCACCCAGTGTCAAACCAGTTGAAAAGCTGAGGGATTTCTATTGACTTATTAGACAGGCCACTCCACCACATCATCAAAATTTAAAATAAGATAGCATACTTTGGAAGATAGGTGTTTCACCACTTCATCAAAGGTCCAGAAGCTCAGTGAATCAATGTACAAGCTTCCATCCTATTGAGGCGCTTCATGTTGGGTTTTTACTTTAATTTGTCACCCATCTGTAGGTTACTGTTTTGCTTTTTTACTGCTCACTGCTGGATATTCATGTCCACGGTGATGCAAACACCCACCAAGTTCAATGCATCAGCAATGTTTTGTTACACCGTGTCATTTATTTTAAAGATGGAAAAACTGAACTAGTAACAGAGCCAATGTTGAGCCGATGTGAAGTGTAAGCATTTTGTGATATTTTCATCATTATGTGTTTACAAGTCTGTGTCTATATACTTATTAGGTCCAAATGTAACAAATCATAGTGTGAAGGCAGTTTTTTTGGTGTGATACGCAGGTGGAAAAGCCTTAATTGAGAAGACTAATTGCCACCACATCTCTGAGCTGATTAATTTAAGAACAAAGCAAGACGGACACATCAAGGAGAGTCTGACTCCAACAGTTTGACTCAGGCAGGCTGCAGAGATAATCAGGTGCAGCCAGCATGTAAAAGCAATCTGTGGCAGTCAATTATTGATTTGTGAATAATTGACTATAGGGACAATCTATATTAACTTTAGGTGGCAAATGAGGTCATTCATCGCAGCGATAATCAACCAACCACACCTCACAGAACCGCAAATCCCGCCTAATCATCTTTACAGCTGTGCAGTAATGAATAGAATAGAATAGAATAGAATAGAATAGAATAGAATAGAATAGAATCTCACTTACACCCAAACACTTATCATTATGTTTAAGCTTTGACACCACAAACAAAGCATAACCACCTATTGTTACAAATCGTTTCCTCTCAGTTTCTTTCGTCTCTGCCTCTAATGCACCTTTTTACTTTCTGACTGTCTTCATCGCACTCTTGGATTGTGGATTGTTTTGTTTTTCACAGTACACACACCTTAGTGAGGCACAGGCTTTTAGACGCACACTTACACATGCATTAGCTGCAGACTTTAATGAAATCAAACACATGGATTAGCATGATCAAATCGTTGAAAAGAGATGGAGCTGTTTGCCCAGTGAAGTAGTGTGGCTCTCTAGTGGGACACATTAACACAAACATCAATACACACAGTTTTGACAACGTAAGACACAGAGTCACATCCTACACAGATATATGTGCTTATATAAACGATTGATGGCAGATGAGGATATACAGATGTACGACACTGTACAAGAAAATGGCTTGTACTCCTGGGTGAGCAGGAGAAGCGATGGGGACCAAGGATTTTCATGATCCATTCACACTTTCTGAATGCTAGAATAGAGAGGAACTAGCCAAGGTCAGAGGCAGAATTCCCTATTCAAATTCGGAGTGTTGCTCACCACCCCTAGCAAGAGTCAAGGATTAATTTAGAGATCCATTCGCCACGCCTGTGCAGCGGATAGGCGCAGTAAAACGCAATGAAGAGGAAGAGTCTGAGGAGATGGAAAGACAAGAAGGGAAGAGAGGGAGAAGTGGAAACTGACAAAGGTGAGAGGGAGGGACGGAACAAAAGTGAAAAGAGTGGGCAAGAAAGTGAGAGAGAGAAAAAAGGTGCAGGGAGAAAGAAGTGGCTCTGCTTGTTATGCGAAGCCTGTGGAGAGAGCAAAAGAGAGAGAGGAAGGAAGAGCCGATGGTTCACATAGAAAAGCCTCCTCTTGCCAACACCTGTGCGTGTGTTTGTTTGCACACAAGGTACACATATGATTCACTGAAAATAAACTTCAGCGGCTGCTTTAAGAGCCTGGAAGAAACGGGTCACCCAGCACAAAAATGTGGCTTCTTGATGGTTCGCGCATGTGAATTCCCCTGAACCGTATCAACAGAATCCATAGACTGAAACTGAATGATTTTCAAGATTAGCTGAATTTTCAGTCATCACGAAGAATTTGATGTTTTCGATTGAGAGCGAATGCTTCTTTAGCTTTTGGATAGCAGAGGTGTGATGAGTACGCGCAGAGAACCCATGTAGGCGCAGGGAGAACATGCAAGCACAGAAAGGGAAAGGTTCTAGACAGTGTGTTATATATTGGGGGGAAAAGAAATCATCCACCCTCTCTGACAATATCACATAACTTAAATTAAATATCTTTATCTCTATATCTTTTCATTAGGTAACCATGTAGTGCTTACACTGAAATATTTAGTCCCAAATCTCCCCTTTTTTATGGCACAGCACGGTTTCTGATGGTCACTTCAACATTTCGAAGTCAGTCAGGCTGATTGATTACACCTGTATACTCCTCCCCTTACTTTATAAGATTGCAAGCTGATGTTTATTCATTGCGCACCATCCCACTCACTCACTCAGCTTAACAAAGGACTGGAACAGATGCAGTGTGTGATGAAATCTAAGGGTGGGAGGTTGTAGACTATCAATTTTCCAGTGACTATGAGTTGTATTAAGCAATCTATTCATTTACAGTATGTGGCTGTGTGGTGCAGTGTGTACAAACAAACTTAGAAATTAAATTGCACACTTTTGATTTATGATTAAATATAACTGGAATTTAACTCCAGTTGAATTTTAGCAATACCCTTTTTTTTTTTTGAGGAGGGGGGGGGGGGGGGGGGTTTAACTAAAA
>VUQR01002710.1:125008-138137 GCA_015108515.1 Hemichromis elongatus
GTTCTGCAAACTCATGTTACTCGTGTAACAAAACATAAAACAGGTGATGCTCTAAATATTTCAGTTTCTGAAGCATTTATTTGTTCCTGGAAAACAAATTGATATAATATTGTGAAGACAAGCGCTGCATTGTTGTAAAATACTATATTGATTTCGTTCACAGTACCTAGTTAATAACCCTAGTGGTCGATTTGTTAAAGCTTAATGAGATAAGGAGGTAAAACACTGCAACACAGTCTCTGAGGAATTCCCCAAAATAGGATTGATGGACGTTAGAACTGTGTTAATGAGGGAACGTGATATGATGATGCCCTTGAGAGGAAAAACACACATATTTCGCAAACAGTTGGGTAAATGATAAATAAATTCTTTCTACTTAAATCTTTCACTTTCCTGCTTTATCAAACTCACCGACTGTCTAGATTCAGCTTGCTGAGAGTATCAATGGAGCTTTATCCCCTCTCAAACATTGGCATCAAACACACTGTTGGGTAAATTAACAAGAGCAGCTTGTCCCCATCTTAAACACAGCACTCAAACATGCAATTGCAAAGACTTGCAAACAAGCATAGGCACACAACTGAATGAAATTGAGGCTTCTAGAAAACAAATAACTAAATGACTATTATACAAAATACACAAAGACATCCACAAGGACATCTCTCAGTCATATGAGGTGAAAACAAGAACAAGGATCACATTCCCTAAACTGGTCTGCTTTCAACAGTTCATTTAACTGGAGTTATAAAAAAACAGTACTGAACTGTGTGGGCAACAACATCAGATTAGTATAAATTGAAGCTAAAGGGTTATTAGTATTTTTTCACCTATTCTTGATTGATACTAAAACACATTTGAGTAGCTTGGCGATTTCAAAGATGGCCATACTTTAATATTGACTTTTGAACTGATGAGACAAAACTTGAACTTTGTGGAAAATCTGCATCCTGCTAACAGTATTTATGAAAAGAGCATCATATCAAAAGCCAAGCATGGTGGTGGTAGTGTGATGGTCTTGGGCTGCTTTGCTGCTTCAGGAACTGGACGACTTGTCTTAAAAGATGGAACCATGAATTCTGCTCTCTCTATAAAATCCTAAAGAAGAATATCTGGCTATCAGTTCATGCCCTAAAGCTCGAACACACTTGAGTTATGCAGCAGGACAGTTATCTAAAAGGCACCGATAAGTCCTCCTCTGAAGGACTCAAAAAGAAAATGAAGGCTTTGAAGTAGCCTATTCAAAGTCCAGACTTAAATCCAGTTTCTTAAATCCAGACCTTATACAGACTGCTCTTACTTGAAAGCTGTCTGATGTAGCTGAATCTGATACATTTTGCAAAGAAGACTCATTGCCATTTATCATAAACACTTGATTGCAGTTATTGTTGCCAATGGTAGCCCAACCAGTTATTAGGTTTAGGGGGCCTTTTTTCCCCCCTCGCCAAGGTTTGAATAACTTTTCCCCCATGCACGCTAATGAAATCCTCATTTAAAAACTGGATTTTGTTTTTATTTAGTTTAATTTTGTCCAGTATTAAAATGTGTTTGATGACCCTACACACGTAAGTGTGAAAATATATAAAACAAACAAGCAAACAAACTAAAAATGCCAACAAAGAAAAATGTGTTAAAGCTAAAGCTATCCAGAGCTTAGAGCCTCAAGCCAGCAGCCTCGGTATGAGCAAAGGATCAAAGCAGTTATAAAAAAAATGATGCAGCTGAGTATGTTCTGTAATCTAGTAAAGTTATAAACATACTGTAAAATGATGTAAGTACCTGACATGTGTTTTGTTGCATAAAACAGTTCCATCTGATGTTGTTTGGTAAGGTAAAATTGGTCAGGTAAACTCGAAATCTGATTTCCAGTATCTATTTCCAATAGTAGAGCACTTTATTTATCCTGTAACTTAATTGATTTCATTATGCACATATTATTTTGCATTGAGTAGGATTTGATTTTTGTATCCATATGCTGTCAGTTACAGTTCTTAGAAGGAAAATTGCACGTGGCAATTAATTGGTATTCCACAGAATTCCTCTATGAAAACCCCCACAGACACCTACAGCATGTGCTGTAGTTCTGACCTGTCGCCAACCAGCTGCCCACATAGCCTTGTTAACACTAACTTGTAAGCGCAAACATCGTAAAATCTCTCTCATAGGCTTCCAGGTCGACAGGGAGTTTGAAGGATTAGATGTCATCCCACCACGAACAGACATGGATGGTGAAAGATTAGCTGTCATCTTTCAAAAGATCAGAGAAGACACAAGCACCAACTGTTCCCCTCTGTTCTGAACACAAAGGACCCATATTAAACACTGTCTGCAACAGTTCCCAGACTAATTTTATACTTGTAACAGACTGCAATATTTTGTGATGGGTTATGTTATCCTTTTACAGATGGGAGTGATAATATGAATAGAAGAGGATGAAATAAATCAGTCTGGGTAAGAACTTCCAACAGAATTAACCACTTGACAGTGCTTCAAAATGCCACACAGCAACGACTTTAGCATCTATCACTGTTTCATTGTCTTGTACAGTGTCTAAAATCAGCACTCTAAAACATCAAATTGAAGAAAAAGATAGCTCCGAGCAAAATAAGATACTGTGCATTTTAAAATATGGTTATAGTTTGATCCTTTGAACAACTTCAGGTAGAAAATAAAAAAAAAATATTCATTTAAAATGGTAACAACAGATACAGAACAACAGCTAATGAATGAAGAAAAACCTGAGGGAGCAATAGAGATGGCGAGAGAGGCAGACTGTATGCATTTGTTACAATCCTATTTTCAACCAGACACATATTTAAGTACTTACATGCATTGGTGACCGCAAAGCTGTTGGCAGTCTCTATGTTGTCCACATGTGGAACCAGATTAAAGGGCGCTTCCGTAGCATTAGGGCTGGTGTTGTGAAGGAAGATAGCTAGTCGAAAAGCTGTATACTCCTGATCAGTATTCCTAATGAACAATCCACCTAGAAAGGGGACAAAGGGAGAAGAAAAGAGGCCAAGAAGGTAAGAAACATGTTTCAAAAGAAAGGAAGTGAGTTATTGTAAATCGGAGAGGGGTCGGGTGGAAAAAGTTGCGAAAGACGGAGAGTGACAGGTAAAAGAGTAATGAGGGGAACGAAAGATAAATGGGGAGGGCAGAGAAAAACAGAGGAGGGGAGAATTGAGGAGATAGCCAAGATCTTCATTAGCTTTGTTATAAAAGGTAATTTGTCTTTTAGCACATCCTCGCTCTCTGTCTCACGCACAAACATGAATACCAACACATTTCTGGAGGCTCACACTGCAGACTGCATTGATGAAATCTGAGGAAGAGAGATGGAGAGGAAAGGAGAAGAAAAGAGAAACAACTAAGCTGTCTGGGAAGCCATCAAAGAGATAATGAGTCTGAGAGGACTTAAAAGAAAACAGATCAAAAAGGGTCATCCAAATAAAGGAGGAGGATATGCCAAGAAATAAAAAACATTGTAACACAGAGCAAGTGTTCAAAGTCATTGGCTTTTAAAAATGAGAGCGTCCCCTCATGCTGATCAGTGAAAGAGAATGAAAAGAAGAGGTAAGAAAAAACAGTTAAGGTAGCTGCACTGCATAAAAAAGGAAAAAATGGAAAATTAACAAGATAAAAAAAAATTATAAAGATATGTAGGAAAAGAACTAGAGAGATAGGTGAGACTGACAGATTACCACCTGTACTACACATGTACTAGAAAAAAGGGGAATAGAAGCTGTTAAAGCTCTGAGAGCAGAGTAGGGGGACATGAAAAAACTTTCACTGCAGTCTAGTGAAAAACTAAGTACACCCCATGATTCAGCACCCTTAGAAGCAAAAATCTTAGTTTCAAAAATAACTCTGATATGACTTCATCAGTCTCTCACTTCACTCTAGAGACATTTTGACCAATTCTTTACGTTACTGTAATTCATTGAGGTTTGTTCATGCACACTTCTGTTAAGGTTCATCTCAGCATTTCAGTCAGTTAAAGCGCTGAACTTTGACCGTGTCATTGGAACAGCTCGAGTCTTTTCTATTTCAGCCATTCTATTGTAGATTTATTGCTATGCGTGGGATTGTTATTGTCCTGTTGCATGACTCAATATTGGCTTAGGTTCAGCTGTCAAACAGATGACCTCTCGTTTGACCCTAGAACACTATGATGTACAGAGGAATTCAAGGACCACTGTGGCTGAAAAACAAGCCCAAATCATCACCCTCCACCATTTCACTTGACAGTTGGTATCCTGTGTTTGCGCTGATATACTGCATTATGATGCTGATGCTGTGCAGTATGACCAAACAGCTCCACTTTCACATTGTCTTTTCAAAGGATACTGTTCAACAACTCTTGTCATTTGTTCAGCTTCAGCTTTGCAAACCTAAGCCATGCTGTTATGTTCTTTTTAAAAGAGGCTTTCTCCAGACAACCCTTCATGGACATACTTATTCAAAAAAAATCTGATTTTCAAACTTAGTAAACATTCGTGGTACTGCTGTGGATATCAGCGTTGTCAATAAACTTTAAAAGATTAATTTCACAGGTATTAGGAGACATGATCACATCCTTGGAGTTGTAACAGGTTTACACTGGCTCCCTGTCCATTTTCTGTATTGATTTGAACCTTTTTTTTTTATTTACTCAAATTTTAAATTGTATGGTACGCAGCTGTTTAACCAAGCTGCTCAACTTATATAACCCCAAAAGAGGACAGAGATCATCTATCCTGATGCTCCTAGTGCAGCCGGGGTCTTAATTTAAGCATAGAGTGGAGTGGGCTTTTGCAGTTGCAGCCTCTAGTGGAATAACCTGCCACTTGATATTTGTACTGCAGTCTATACAGTCTTTTAAATCCCATCTTAAAACTCCCCTTTTTCTATTTTGGCTTTTAATTTCAGTTCAGCGGGACTTCCTGTTAGTCTTGAGTCCCATTAGTGTCTTCTTTATGTTGTGGTGTCTTTTTTTGGTTTGTTTTTAGTCATGTTTAATTGCATTTATTTGTTTTTATGTTTTTTTTTTATTGTGTTTATTTTATTGAGCTATGATTTTATCTTGTTTGCTTTGTAAAGCACTTAGGTCATCCTTGTTGCTTTCCAATGTTCTATTGAAATAAAAATTGACATTGACATTGAGATAATCATATACATTATTTTTTTACCATTATGACTTGAGGAAAACCAATGTGAATTAGTTTAAACCGAGTCAGGCTCAAGTGAACTGAATTGGATTTTAAAGCACATAGTGAAGCCTTGACTTTGCTTTGCTTTGCGAGAGAGGAGAAGAGGGGTTGAGAGAGGGATGACAGGGGAGGAGTTGGGAGGCAGAGCATATTGAACGAAGCAATTATCACTACATAACATGTCACTTATCCATGTGGCTGCATGTGTCCCTTTAATGGATCAGGTTCACTCCGATTGCTTGCGCTTTTTTTCTACAAAGCCAAGATATAAATCAGTAACCACCTCCAAATATGAAGACACATGTCTATAAAAGCACACAGAGACCTTACAGTTGGAACATGTGTGGGAACTGCGCAAATTTCACAAGAAATTATTTTGCGCAAACATATAAATTTCCCCAAAAACTCAATTGCTGTATGCTTGTGATTAAAAATTACAACTTTCTTGTTCAAAGATGAAAATATATTTTAGTTTTAGGGTAAAACTCCCTCTGAGAGCACACACACACTTTACACATACTGAAACTAGATGAGGATGTCATTGCAGCAGTTTATTAACTAATTTTTCTAAATAGTCTCATCTTTATCCTTCTTTGTCTCACACACGCTCTCGTATTCACACACACACACGCGCGTGAATGTAAAAAGAAATCGTCTGTGCATCCACTGCCATTACACTTGTGTGCAATGCAGAGATATGCAAATGACTTCTCAAGTGAGCCCGAGAGCCAAGTGGATGATCATGTATGTATATTGGAGTCTTTTAAGGAGGCTGGCCATAGGGAGGGAAGAAGAGACTACATGTGTGTGCTTTGACATGATCGTGCATGCTTCATACAGCATGTAGATGCGTGCAAGCATGTTCACTGTGAGCATGTGTTGTTGAATGTTTAGATGCGTGCTTAACATTTGTAACTACTCAAATGCACAGAATACACCAAGTGTGTATTATTCTAACTGTATGTGGACAGTGTGTGTCTGCACATCCATCCTTGAATGTCATAGAAAATGTATGTATGTGTGTGTGTGTGTGTGCCAGTGTGTATAAAAAAACAGAAAATATTTAGCGCATTAAGTTTATTGGCAGCTGTAGAGAGACAGAGTCAAGGAGGCGAATCTCATTATAGGACCTCCCAGCTGCCCCCCACAAGGAGTGATGCAGTGCATTCATTATCACACACATGCCTGGCTGGATGTGTGTATGTTTGTGCATGAAGGGAAGAAGGGGAGGAAGAGACTCCGAGCATGTGTGTGGCTTCATATAAGTAAACCAATGATTCAGATTCAGTTAACTTCATCTCAGATCTATTAGATAGCTTATAATACAGGCTTATCCCGCACTGACACGGGGTAACTGGAAAAGGACAGAGAGAGAGAGAGAGAGAGAGAGAGAGAGAGAAAGAGAGAGAATACTGCAGTGTCTAAACACTGAAAAAGACAAGAAGGGAACAAAGCTTGCTGAAACATTCATGAGCTCTGAACAGCTTTTAAAATACACGCAAATACAGTAGAAGGACAGACAGAGTGAAGGCGTTTGTGTGCATTTATAAACCATTTAAGTCAAAACCGAACCAGCACTAAAATATCTTGGATTAAAAAAATAATAATAAAAGTAAGATAAGATGCACCACTGAGGAAATGTCCCTATAGTTATGTGTTCTTCTGTCCCTTCATTCTTAAGTGAATTTTTTTTTATGTTTTACAGAATCTTATGCTTTGCAGGGTCCCGGTGCACCTTTTTTGACATGGTGACTGCTGTCCGCTAAAAATCCACCAAAATTCCCCGTAGTGTGTCAGATCTGAGTGTCCGTGCGTAAAATCAGTAATCCTCCAACTCACCTATCTGCACTGAGCTGGGGAAAGCCCCTGTCGCCAGCCCCCAAAGGGCGGAATACACCCCGAGAAAGTGCCAAGAAAAAATTATAATCCTCATTTTTCTTTAATTCAATCCCTTCAGAAACTGTTGAGAGACATCGAGGGAGATGGGGAAGATGCGAAAGGACAGAAAAAGGCGCTAGAAAAAAAGAGACGGAGAAAAAAAATAGAAGAAGATAATAGAGGTTTTAATTTCCCCCGTTTCCCGGGTAGTATTCCTATTCCATGGTGGTTTCGGTCGGTTCTTTCCCTGCAGTGTCCGCTCAAGAGAAAGCTGTGGGTCCGGTGCACATGTGAAGACAGGGAGAGAGAAAGAGTGAGGGTAAACTCGTAGAATGATTGGTGAGCAGGGAGAACAGCCTGCATGGAAGAACTGGACATGCGCGCCCAGTCTCTCTCTCTTTCTCCAGCTCACCCTCCCCTACTCTGCCTCTCACTCACTCACTCACCCAGGGTTAGACGGCATGTTTCTCCATCTCCATCTCCATCTTTCAACACCCACCCCCCTTCTCCGACGTCTTTAGGTTTGCTTTAACCCAAATGGTAAATTCTGGACGGGCTAAAATAGGGAGGGAAAACACAAGAACAGAACTCATGTTTAATCTGTGAATGAATGATTCACAAAACGAGTGCGCGGATCATGAAGTGATAAAATCAAAGTGATTCATTTGAAAATGGGACGTGTAACATGAATGCTGTTAAGATTATTTTGGGTATTGTTGGTGTTGGTGGGGGTTAAATCCAAAGTGAGAAAGAGTGACAGAGAGAGAGCGCTTCTGAATAACTAATTGCATTACGAACACAATCCATCCTCACGCAGCGCTCCACTCCGCTGTCAGAGCGGAATACGTGTGTCCAACCTGTGCAGCAGCGTCCAGCCAGCTGACAGAGGGAAACCTCAAGCTCTCTTTGGCTGCTGGACGCCGATTGCGCCCCGAGTGCCAGCTAAAATCATCGTTATTTCAACGTCACGACCCATGAGCGCAAACATCTGGCCGGTGACGGGAAAACTGCAAACACAAGAGAGACAGTTCGACCATTCTTTGACACAGACTCATAAAAGTCTGAAATAATGAGATAGTCGGAATAGCTTAGAATAAGGGAATAAAACGGTGGAAAGAGTATCATAGCCTGGAGTACACCATGTTAGAGTACGTTATGTTAATGCCGTATCCCATTCAGAGTCGTTTAATCTAGCCTGCCGGTAGCAGGTCGGTAAAACTGACAGACGGTCTGGGATCGCGTAGTTACACGGTGGAGAGCACAGTTTCATTTTTCCAGATGGCAAAACGAAAGGGTTGCTTCACGGCTTGTCCCAGTGAAAGATGTACTATGTCCGTCTTTGAAGGGTTTTCCCGGTCGGTTGCAAGAACATGCGAGTAAATTACACTGCCTGGAAAAATGCGAATTCAACATTTCTTACATTTTCCACTAGACATTTCTACCCTCCGAGAATGTTAATTCACTTAAAATTAAGACTCCCCTTCCGCGATGCAGCAGCATGCAAATGGGTGATTTCATTTGATTTAAGGCTCGAGTTTTCCCATAGAAGCAAACACTCTTATCTTATTGTAGCTTGGCCTTAGAGTACTTGGATGAACAGGGCGGCCTCAGTGATCTTGGCTGTTTTTTACTACCATGGGGCATGATCATGTGTAAGCATTTTATATTCAAAAGCTACACGCTGAGGGTTCATTTATATTCAGAGTCCTCTAAACTAGTGTCTAGCGGTTTGAAGCCTCGAGTTCCTCCACCGCTCTGACAAAATCTGTCCATGGTGCTGAAGTCAAACTGCGCTATAGGCAGGCTGGCTCGTCACTGCTCTCACACCAAGTGCCGCTGAGAGCAAACAACCTGCAGGTATCGCTGAAAACAATCATCACACCAGAACATAACGCTCATGAGTTACTTCCCTCTGGACAAAGGTGTGCTAATTAGTACCTACCTCCTACTGTGACTGTTACTTGGCCGGATAGCTATTATTGTGTATGCCACATAAGATACACTTATATATACAGTTTCTGACATTTTAATTTAGTCAAGAATACAAATTCTAGTAATTTACTTGATAATTCCTTGTTTTGGTGAAGTCTAATATAAAGTGAATAAACGTACATAGTTTAATTATACCAAATGTCGCAATGTGTCAAAAATTCAGAAGCACTGCTTACTTGTCATATCATGTATATGTGCACTATCTATGTGAACATGTTTTAACTGTATCGCAGACAGAACAAATGCATGCCAGAATGGCCTTTGTCCAGACTAAAGCCACAGATCCACTGATCTATTGTGCTGCTTTGTACAAAAGTCACTTGCCAGAGTGGGCAGAATGTGGTGTTGGAAACCCAAAGTGAAGATATTTTCTCAGAGTTTTCAGTCCAAGGCTAAGCCATCTGTACAATAATTTGTTGCATGGTAATTGAAATGTATTGTAGTTTATTTTTGAGCACACAATCACTGCATATTTAAAACTGTGGAGTGAAAATGTCCCGGTTGTTGAATTTAAGCTCACTGAATGTAATAATGGCTTTTTTCACTGCCACTTGCCAAGTCACTTTATGCAACAACGCAATACCATTAGAAGTCAACTCTGGACATCAGCGGCTTCAAAAACAACCACTCAGCCTTTTCCCATTACTGATATAGTCACTTTAAACAGTAATGACAATAAATAAAACCCTACAACAATTTTTTAAAATGTAGTTATACAGAAAGCATATCATGACTATATCATGACTGAGATACAATACCAATGCTCATGTTATCAAATGTGAATGTAATAAAACATTCAAAATGAAAGGTTTTTAATTTTTAATAAAAACATCTTTTGTAGGATACAGTAAGAGCTACAGTTCAGTGTTCCACTTTGCATAACCTACATAACATTATTGTAGAGTTTATCTGAACACATAAAATTGCTGATAAGTGTTTGTTGCAGGATTTAAGTTTATACAAGGCACCATGCAAAGGTACATTTGATAAGAGTGAGGGGCTGGGCTAAGGGATATCAGGCCCCCAACCTAAAGCCAGCAGTGGGAGAGGAGCTTAGAAAAGGTATTGGACCATGTTCCTCGCAGGGTGCTTCAGGAGTATTGGTCCCATTGTCACGGGCTATTTCATCCCTGTCAAACACAGTGAGAGTTTGTTTTGCACTACTAGTAAGAAGTCAGAATCATACCCAGTGGATGAAGAACTTTGCCAGGGCTGTCCTTTTATCACTGATGATGTTCATAACTTTTATGAACAAAGGCTCTGGATGCAGCCAAAAGATGTCGGGCTTCATTAAAGGTTGACCTCTAGCATGCACTGTTGAGTGTATAAGCATTGGCATGTTTTACTGGGAGAGACTCGCTGGGTAGACTGAGGATATGCTGGAAAGATTATGTATATCTGCTCACTTGAGAATGCTTCAGTGTCCGCCTGGAAGAGCTTGGAGGACGTGGATGGGGAGAAGGAGGTCTGGGCATGCATGGATGGATGGAAATAACACGAGGATGCTTTAAAAATAATAACATGAATAGTTTCTTAAAGTGAATATTATTGCTTGCAAGGCAGCTGGATTTTTGCAAGATTTGTAAGATCCTGATCCTGAGAGAATTCATCTTGTGAGACTTCACACTATGTGTGCTACAGGCAAGTACTTTTTTTTTTTTTTTAAAAATGCCTTTCCTCAAGGGCTTTTTATGCACAAATCTTCATTACACAGAAAGCATGAATGATGAACTACATACTTAACTACCTATAAGTACATAACTGACTGCCTGCTAGTTTTGAAAGCTTCCCCGACTGTGGCTTGTTTTTGTCTCGTACACTCTTGATCAATAGTGGGATTATTTTAGGCTGACCTGTGGTGAACAGCAATAGACAAATAGAGTATTTGTCACCTGTCACATACACATACTAGTTTACAAATACAAATTCCCAGCTTTCAAAAGGTAGCATGTTGCATTATTATATTATATTGTTCCACTGCGTGGATATATGTCAAGTAGACAGAAAAATAAGTACATGAAGAAGATAAAGAAAGGAGAGTTTTTAGTTTTGTCTATATACTTCTGTTCTACTCATAGCAAGTCAATACAGATAATGCTACAGCATTCTCTCATATCTTGCAGTATCTAGCTGTAACCAATTTCTGAATCCATTCATCAATATATACATTGCCTCTGAGGCATTCTCTTCCTCTGCTGGATTGAAGTCATTTGCTAAGTTCACAGTCAATATACCACCCCGCTAAAAACGACCGATCAACAAACAGTCCCATAGGCTTGTAGTAAATGACACTCTCGTGTTTGCTTTTTCAGCTGACTCAAACCAGAATGGGGGTAAAGTGAAAAGAATACTTTTCATTTAGCTATTTCCTGACAGTTTAGATAAGCAATCTAGTTTTAATCACTGTTGCCCTATTTCATGCTACTAAATACCTTGTATGACATTTAGTTTGTCATCCATAAACTAATACAGTAAGATACACTATATTGCCAGAAGTATTCACTCATCTGTTTTCACATGAATATGAACTTGAGTGAAATCCCTTAATTATTCCAAACCGGATCCACTGATTATGGTTTACTATTCCACGGGCCCGTTTGAAAACAAAGGGGGATCGCGCTTTCCAAACTTTAGCACTAAGAATGTGGAACAGCTTACCTCCCCCTCCACGCACCATCGACTCTGTGGCTTCTTTTAAAAACCAGCTGAAAACACATCTATTTAGACAGGCATTTGGGTAATGTTCTTGTGTAATATGTTGTTTTGTCTGATATGTTTTTATAGTCCCTGTGAAGCACTTTGTAACAGATTCCTGTCTTAAAAAGTGCTATATAAATACTTACTATGAATGGATAGTAAATAGTAAGCTATAACACTTTCAACTCTTCTGGGAAAGCCTTACTCGAGGTTTAGGAGTGTGTTAATGGGAATGTATGAACATTCTTCCAGAAGCACATTTGTGAGGTCAGACAACGATGTTGGATGAGAAGGCCTGGCTAGCAGTCTCCACTCTCATGCATCCCAAACATGGTATGTCGGGTCGGGGTGGGGACTCTGTGCAGGCCAGTCAATTTGTCTCACACCAAACTCACGCATCCATGTTTTTATCAACCTTGCTTTGTGTACTGGTCATGTTGGACCAGCAAGGGGCCATTACCAAACTGTTATTACTAAGTTGTGAGCATAAAATTATTCTACTTAACAAAGGAAATCCATTCCATGAAGCTCTCTATGCACTGCTTTTGTGCAAACCTGGAGGCCACATGAAGTTTGAAGTTCTTAGCGACTGACACTATATGCCTCATCATCCCCGGGTCTCGCTCTGTAATTTTTATGTGGGCTACCACTTTATGGCTTAGTTGCTGTGGTACCCAACCACGTTTACTTTTATTATAATATCACTAACAGCTGACTGTGGAATATTTAATAACAAAGAAATGTCACAGGTGTCATCTTATCACTGTACCATAGTGGAATTCACAGAACTTCTGAGAGCAACCTATTCTTTTACAAATGTTTGTAGAAACAATCTGCATATCTAGGTGCTTGATTTCAAACATTTTAATGGTTATGTATGTTTATGTAATGTTTGTTTAATGAAAAAATGGACTAATAAAAACTCATGTCAAATATGAGACATAAAAAAATTCCCCACTCGTCCCTGTGGGCGGTCAATCCTTCAAGCTCGGGTCCTCTACCAGAGGCCTGGGGGCTTGAGGGTCCTGCGCAGTATCTTAGCTGTTCCTAGGACTGTGCTCTTCTGGACAGAGATCTCCGATGTTGTTCCAGGGATCTGCTGGAGCCACTCGCCTAGCTTAGGAGTCACTGCACCTAGTGCTCCGATTACCACTGGGACCACCGTTACCTTTACCCTCCACATCTTTTCAAGCTCTTCTCTGAGCCCTTGGTATTTCTCGAGTTTCTCGTGCTCCTTCTTCCTGATGTTGCTGCTATGTCAATCACTACAGCCGTCTTCTTCTGTTTGTCTACCACCACTATATCCGGTTGGTTGGCCACCACCATTTTGTCCGTCTGTATCTGGAAGTCCCACAGGATGTTAGCTCGGTCAT